>MU223317.1:2539924-2560378 GCA_018584345.1 Thuja plicata | reverse complement strand
AATTACCAAAAATAGTAACTTTCCATAAATAGCAGCTCTGCACAAAATAGCCCTTATTGAATATAAAAATAGAAATATTTTTGGGTGATGCAAGATTGCTCTTACACCTAGGATGCTCCTGCATCACTTCTATATAGGGACTTTCCTACGTGAAAACCCATGTTGGTGTCCCCACCTTTACAACAGCTAATGATGATGGAAACTAATGTGCTACCTAAGGATGAAAAAGGAAAAATAATAATTAAATGAATTTTTCTTAGATATCAAACCAAAACCTCTCAAGGGGTGGGGGGTGAATCAGTTGTACACACCTAATACTTTTAATTTCACTTTAGCCACTTAGATCTGAAAGAAAAACAATAATGCAAGATCCAAAACATATAACACATAACACATAACACCAAGATTTTTTCTTCAGGTAACCTAATTAAGGTAAAACCTCGGTGGGAGTAAAACCCACAAGAAGAATGGACTCTAGTAGAAGTACTGCCTGATTAAGAGAAAAATAGAGAACAAAGGATGCATTAGAAACCAAAGGCTTATAGCCCAATTTACAAGCTCACTCCGTAGAGCTCACTGCTCACAATATAATCATAGATCTAGCCCTCAGTCGGGTTCACTGATCTATCTTGAATTTAAAAATGGTGGGCATACAGTCCATTACAACCAAACTGACAAATAGCATCTAAAATGACAATATGACTCCAATAAAGTAAAAAATCTTCCTTAAATGAAGAATAAAAGTATCAACAATTCTCCTTAGATTCAAACATATATATATATATATATATATATATATATATATATATATATATATCCACACAATTACAAAATGATCTCTTATTATACCGATTACAAAGAATAATTAGCCACTAGGTCAGCTAAGACCTATTACACTAAAATATATTAACATTACACCCTATATCCAAAGAGATCCAAATAGAGTTGGCTAAGACTTAGTTAAGACCCAAATCTTCAACCAAAAATACTATAGCGTGTCTCCAAAGAAGCGTCAAGAATCACAACACATTACTCCATCAAGTTGGATTGGGACCTAAATGAAGAAATGCCAACACACTACCAAAACAACATATCTGATCACCTCAAAAAATGTAGTCCAAAAACATGACCATCACACAATCCAAGAAATCCAAAAGGTGACATAAATATCATCTAGAACAAAATCCAAACTTATCTTCATCTTTAATCAACAAGAACACTTAAATAACAAACTCTGTCACAAAAAAAGATAGCTTGTAGTATCCTGAATCATGAACAACACTAGCTGTGAACACAATGATAAGGGATAATGTAACCACCAGATTTGAAACCTCTACAACATAAAATCCAAGACATACCCAAAAAAATACTCATCCACTATACACAAGAATACTATAACATCAAAAACCAACAACTCTATCATACCTCACTCAAAATGTCATCCAAACTTCGATGAACCTTGGTAGAACAATTATAGACACCTTGGAAAAATACCTCACGATCACAACTCAAGATCTTCAACATATCACTTGAACAAATGAAATCCTCTTCATTGAAAATATTGATCACACTATCTAAAACAAGAATTAGTATGCTCACATAAATAAAAAACATTAATGTCAGCACACCCAAGTACCAAACTATGACATGCTCAACAATCTTCCAACAATCTCCCCCTTTGGCATTGATAGAAACACGCGAAGTGAAAACCTGATAAATGCACAAAGACATTAATATATCCACCTCATCACTCTGAATATCTAGCTTCAATACAATCTCTCCCAAGAATAATCACCTCTATTTTTCATACAATATCGCCCCCTTTGAAATTATTTGCAAAGTACCAAAGACATAAAAAAGAACTAAACTCACCTCAAAAGGAAAAAATAGGAAAAAATCATGACTAAACCATTATAACTATAAGACTTCTCCCCCTAAGGAGTAGTCCCCAACTCATCAATCTAGTGAATGATATTCTGATAGATTTTTTGGATTGATGTCATCCCCAACATCATTAGTTATGATCAGGAGGGGCTTTTCCCCGAGATACAAAAATTATCCTCTGATAAAGGATTTGTAAAGATATCAGCAATATGTTCCTTAGTAGACACAAATTCTATTTTTGATTCATTTTCATTGAATTTATCCCTCAAGATATGATATTTAATAGAAATATGCTTTGTCCTTCAATGTAACACAAGATTCTTTGAGATATTTATAACACTAGAGTTATCATAGTGAATAACAATAGGTTCATCAATGTTTATCCTTATATCCTTCAATATTATCTTCAACCAAACAAATTGATTACAATTTATTGCAGCAACAACATACTCAGCCTCAGTTGTAGATTGAGAAATACAATCCTTCTTCTTACTAGTCCAAGCAAGTAGTCTCTTACCCAACAAATGCACCTCCACTAGTACTTTTCCTATCATCCACATTAACTTCCCAATCAACAATAGTGTATGCACATAGAGTAAATTCATCATGTTTTCCATACCATAATCCATAGTCAATTGTACCCTTCAAGTATCTGAAAAATTTTCTTTACAAAAACCATGTGATTCCTTCAATTTAGCTTGAAATCTTGTAGCAATTCCAACAAAATTTGATATGTATGGTCTAGAATGAGTTAGATTTTGCAATCCTTTGATCATAGATCTATATAATGTATGATTAACACAAGGGGAATCACCATCCTTAGTTAACTTTCAACTAGTAACAATAGGATTTTCTACTGGTTTTGAATCTTCCACACCAAATTTATTCAACAATTCTCTGACACACTTGGACTGTGTTGTAAAAATTCCTTTATCCAACTGTGTAATTTTCAATCCAAAAAATAATTTCATCTCACCTGTTATAGACATCTCAAATTATTTTTGCATTTCATTAGAAAAACCTCTACTCAACTCATCATTACCACCAAATACAATATCATCAAAAAGTACTTCAACAATCAAGATATTATCATCAATTATTCTGAAATATAAGTTACTATCTGTAGTACCCTTGCTGGAACCAATCTTTGTCAAATACCTCTCCAATGTGGCATACTAGGCTCTAGGATCTTTCTTTATTTCATACAAAGCTTTCTATAATTTACAAACCATATATCCTTCCTTTATTAGAGTAAAACCATTAGAATGCTCAAAATAAACAGCTTCCTCTAGTTCACCATTTAAGAATACAGACTTAACATCCATTTGATAGAATTTAAATTTTCTGTAAGCTGCATATGCAAGAAGTAATCTAACAAATTCAAGACTAGCTATAGGAGAAAAGGTGTTTGTAAAGTCAATAACTTCCATTTGTGAATATCCTTTGCATACAAATCTTACTTTGTTCCAAACCACTTTATCATCTTCATTCATCTTGTTTTTGAATACCCATTTAGTACCGATCACATTTTTGTCAATAGATCTAGGAACAAGAATCCAAGTCTCGTCCTTTAGATTCTAATCAAGTTCTTCTCTCATTGCTTTCATTCAACTCTAATCATTACATGCTTATTTATATATTTAGGCTCAAATTCAGATAAAAAACACGTTTCATCCTTAGCGCTTTCTCTAGTTTGAACACCTGTATTATTATCACCAATAATGTGATCTTTAGAATGATTAATCCTTTCATACCATGGATTTTTTGGTGTAGGTTGTGTAGAAAACCCTTTAGTATCAATACCCTTTTCATTTTACATAGATTCTTTATGCTCTTCCAGTCCATTCTAATTCTCATTTTTCACTTCCATAATCTGATTGTCTTCTTCAACAATGTCATACTAGTAAGGTCTTTATGATCTTTGCACATTAATACCAACTTTGACATTTTCACTTTCAACAATCTTCTTAAGTTTTTAGTTATAATATTTATATTCTTTTCTCTTTGTAGAATATCTAAGAAATATTCCTTCATCACTTTTAGGATCAAAATTTCCAATATCCCCATCTCTCTTAATATAGAATTTACTTCCAAAAATTCTAAATTATTTCACTATAGGAATATGACCATAACATAGTTCATAAGGAGTCTTACTGGTTCCCTTCCTAATCTGTACTTGGTTCAAAGTATATACTATGGTGAACACTTCTTCTCTCCAGTAGATCTGTAGAAAATTTTCTTAAATCATCATAGTCCTAGATGTGCCTAGGATAGTCCTATTCCTTTACTTTGCAACACTATTCTTCTTTGGGATTCACGGAGCAAAAGTCTATCTCTTTATCATGTGTTCTTCACAAAATTCATAAAAATCACCAGATGTAAATTCTCCACCTCTGTCTGATCTTAGGCACTTCGATATTTTTCCAGATTCTATTTCTACCATCACCTTGAATATCTTAAATATCTAAAAATATTATGATTTCTCTTTAAAAAATGCAACCCACATCATTCTTGAATAGTCATCAACAAATAGCATAAAAAATATATCACCATAATAGCTTCTTGTCTTATTAGGATCACATATATCTGTATGTACTGAATCCACCAATCCATTTGAAGAGTATGTCTTAATCTTAAAATTAGATCTAGTTAGTTTACCCAATTGACATTCTTTGTACATGTTGTTAGGCTTCACTAGTTTAGGAAAATCTCTTACAAAATTAGTAGTGCTAAATTTCACCATATAATAAAAGTTTACATGAAAAAATCTTCTATGCCATAACCAACTATTATCAATCTTAGCAATCAAACATTTAGTCTCAATGATTTTGAAATGAAATAGATTACCAACAGTTTGGGTACCTAATGCAATAAGCTTTCATGTACTTCCAGTGATCTTGTAGATTCCATCCATGAATTTTAATTTGTAACCTTTATCCAATAGCTGTCCAAAACTCATGTAATTACCATCAAGAGTGATATATCCTTTTCCTTTAATCAAATAGGGAGCATTGTTATAGAATCTAGCAACACCAGTGTCATAGTCCTCAAGCTTCACAAACTTATCCTTACCACTAGTCATATGATGTGAGCATCTCATTGATTAACTAATGAATATCTAATGGAGATTATGAAGACCAAGTGATACCGAATATCATGATTGTAGAAATGGTTAGATCAGTTGTTGTTTTTTCATTGATGTCAAGAAATTGATTAATTGATTTTTATTGTGTTACCACTTATTAAGAGAAGTTAAATGGGTGACAAATATAGATCAGAAAATGAAGTAATGGTGATATGGTTGTTTTCTACTATATATTTGATATCAAATCAGTACATTTGATTGATCAAGACAGAAATTGTGATGAATTAATTTATGACTGAAAGAGATACTTTACCAAGCTAGACTGAGTTAGTCGGCAGAATGATATTTGAATTGGTTACAATTATCAAGCACCAAAGATGAGTTAGACACTGAGGAGTGAATGAAGTTAGTTACCAAGTTGCAAAGCAAGCTCTACTGATTATAGTATACTGATATTAAATGATGAAAAAATCAAATTTAATGTAAATTGATGATGAGATGGATGAGGAAATGAATTAAATGAAGTTTTTTACAAGATCTACGAATGGTAAAATTCAATGATAAGAAATAAGATGAAGATCAAGCGGTTAAATAGAAAAATGAAAGTTCCAAGAAAAGATACAAGTTCTGAGGTAAAGTGAAATGGTTTACCGAGTTGAGATATATAAAGAAGATGATCAAATGGTTAAGCGCAAAGGAAGGAAAATCAAATTAAGGAGATTAAGAGGCAAAAGTATGTCTATATAAGGAATTAAAATTATACTAAGTGTAAGGCTACTAGTGAATTGAATAGAGAAGGAAATAATCTGAAGGATAGAATTTACCAAGCATAATAGAGAAAGATAGATTAACGAATCTACAGTTTGAGAAAGAGATAGATGGAGTATGAGATGCCAGTATTCAACTGAGCATGCAAAGGATCTAATCCAAGAATAGTGAGTTTCTATTATTACAAATCAAAGTTTACTATTGCTTATTAATATTTGTAACAGAGAAATCTCTTAACCAAGTGGATTTAACCATCCTATTTGTAAAACCTAGACTTAGGTAACATTCCGAAAGAGTGTTTGAAGACATCTAAATAGACCATTCCTATTAAGGTAAAGATATTAATAGATGTAAGGTAAATCCCCTAACAGGGTCACATTTAGCACATATGTTTGTAATCTTCAATAGGATAAGTTCTTAATCGAGTGTACTTTAGAAGGGTACATTTTTATTGTCGGTTACAATTCCCATACAGTTTTTTTCCCAAATTGGGGTTCCTCGTTAAATATGGTGTCAACAAAGTTAAATCATGTGTCAATGAGTTATATGGTTAATATGATGTTTCTAAGTTTGAATGTTTGATTGCTGCTTATGTTATTTGGTGAATTGGTTATTTACTATATCCATTATTTACCGAGTGAATCAGTGAGTTCAGTTTTAAGTCTTTAAGTTTTGATTTGTCTGATTCACCCCCCTCTGAAGTGATCAGTTTAAAGGAATTGATTTAAGATGTAAAGATATATAAGAGGGAAGCACCAAAGATAAATAGGGATCATTTCTCTACATGGAAAAGTAGAATAAGGTTGCATGTATTTGGAGTAGGAGAGTATGCACTTTATTATCTTGAGAATGAATATGTAGCACAAACTACTGCACCTTTGCCAATTAGTGAGCAAAGATAGAAACATGAACACACATAAGTTATTATTGAGATTACTTCTACACTTACCGACCAGGAATATGATGAGATCAATGGTTGTACTACTACGAAACAAATGTGGGATAAGATTATTTTGACCTATGGCGGATATCAGCATGTTCAAAAGGCTAATGAAGAAATCTTGAGAGGAAAATTTGACTCTATAAGGATGAAGGAAGGAGAGAACACAATTCAATATAGTACAAGACTTAAGGAGACTGTTAATTATATCAGAGGAGCTGGTGGTATCATAATAGAGGATGATGTTATGAGAAAAATATTGATAATCCTTCTACCGAGTTATGCTATTTGTGTATATGCTATACAAGAGATGAGATCTTTACCCCAGATGAATGTTTCAATGGATGTTACTATTGGTAAGTTAACTACATTTGAGCTAAATAATTTTTACAATAGTGCACCTGCTACTTCTAAGATTGAATCTGCATTTAAGTCTATTTTAAAGATTGGAAAGGCTAGGGAAGCTATTTCTAGAGATGGATATTTGAGCAGTGCTAGTGAGAAATTCTGTAGTTGAATTGAAGGACTTGAAGAGATATTTACTGAATGTGATGAGAATGAAAGAGAATTTGAAGCTTTGTTGGCTAGAAGGCTACAAAGAGGCAAGGAAAATACCGAGGTAAGTTACCCTTGAAATGCTTTAATTGTGATAAAATTGGTCACTTTGCATCTAATTTTTCAAAGAATAATAAGGAGGAAAAGAAAGATAAAAGAGATAAGGATAAGAGAGAAAAAAGATTTAGGAGATAAAAAGACTACAAAAACAAAGGTAAGAAGTCTTTTTATATTTATAATGAAGGACTAAGTGATGATGATTCTCTTGAGAGTAATGAGGAACAACAAGTTGTTTATGTTTCTATAAAAGATGATTCTGATGAAGAAGAACCTAGAGCTCTAATATCACAAGTAAGAATGAAACATGGATTATAGATGGTGTCTATTCACATCACATGAATGGTGACACACTTAAGTTTATTTCCTTGGAAAATCATGATGGAGATTATGTTAGATTTGGTAATGATGCTCTATATCCTGTGAAAGGAAAAGGATCTATAATTCTACTGAATAACACAAGATGTGATGATGTTTATTAGGTTGAAGGATTAAAGTAAGAGCTAGACTAAGACAGTCAATAGAATTATATGTGAGTTGGTTACAGTTACCGAGCATCAAAGATAAGTTAGACACCGGGCAGTGAATGAAGTTAGTTACCGAGTTGCAAAGCAAGTTTTACCAAGTACAATATAATGATATTAAATGATGATGAAATCAAATTTAATGTGAAGAAATGATGAGAAGGATGAGGAAATAAATTAAATGAATTTTGTTACATGATCTATGAATGGAAAATTCAATGAGAAGATATAAGACAAAGATCAAGCGGTTAAATATAAAAATGAAAGTTCCAAGAAAAGCTACAAGTTCCAAGATAAAGTGAAAGGGTTTACCAAGTTGATAAATATGAAGAAGATAATCAAATGGTTGAGCGCAAAGGAAGGAAAATAAAATTAAGGAGATTAAGAGAAAAAAGTATGTCTATATAAGGAATGAAAAGTACACTGAGTGTAAGGCTACTGGAGAATTGAACAGAGAATGAAAGAAGTTGAAGAACAAAATTTACCGAGCAGAACAAAGAAAGGCAGATTAAAGAATACACAATTTGAGAAAGAGATAGATGGAGTATGAGATGCCAGTATTCAATTGAGCATAAAGGATATGATCCAAGCATAGTGAGTTGTTAATTTTAGAGATCAAAGTTTACTGTTGCTTATTAATATTTGTAACAGAGAAATATATTAACCGAGTGGATTTAGGTATCCTACTTGTAAAACCTAGACTTAGGTGACATTCCAAAAAAGTGTTTGAAGACCTCTAATGAGGTCACTCCTAACAGGGTGAAGATCTTAATAGATCTGAGGTAAATCCCCTAATAGGGTCACATTTAGAAAATGTGTTTGTAGTATTAACAGGATAAGTTCTTAACCAAGTGAACTTCATAAGGGTAAATTTTTATTGTGGGTTACAATTACGACAAAGGTTTTTCTCAATTTGGGTTTCCTCATTAAATCTGGTGTCAATCAAGGTAAATTATGTGTCAATGAATTATATGGTTAATATGATGTTGTTAAGTTTGAATGATTGGTTACTGCTTATGTTATTTGGTGAATTGGTAATTTATTGTATTCAATATTTACTGAGTGAATCAACAAGTTCATTTTTAAGTGTTTAAGTTTTGATTTATCTAATTCACCCCCTCCTCTCAGTGGGACCAACACATCCATTATAAATGAACTATTCATCTCTTTTAACAAGTCATGAAACTAATGCTTTTTCTTCATTAGGGTTATCTTCTTTAATAACAATAAATAGAATTTCTTCCTTACTAGAAAAAGACTCATCATTAGTCACACCTTTTTCAGTAGCATAAATTTTTTTATGACCCTTAGGATGATATTTCTTAGACATGTCTCTAATATCCTTGGAGTTTTTGTTTGGACATCTAGATGCAATATGACCAATCTTATTACAATTGAAGCATTTCAAAGGTAACTTTCCTTCATACTTATAGGGGCCCTTAGGTAGTCTTCTCACAATCAAAGCTTCAAGTTCATCAATCTTCCTTTCTTCCTCCATGATCTATTCCTAATCTTTAGCATAGTGTTTGAATTTTATCTTTGCAAAGCTTTGTCCCTAGCCATACTTAGTCACACTAGATTTATATAAAGTCTCAACCTTTGAAAGTTCCTTGCCAAGTGTAGTCATCTCATATCCACAAAGTCTACCTTCCAAAAATTCTCTTGAAATGTCTCGTATATTTTTCAATTCCTCAATAGCAACAACTTTCTCACTGTAATAAGCAGGCAAAGATCTCAAAATCTTGTCTACAACTTCATTGTCCTTCAAGGTACCACTATTAAATCTGATTGCACAAACCATGTCATTTACTCTTTGCAAATAGACTGAGACAGTTGAACCTTCACTCATTTTCAAATCTTGATATTTTTCTTTTAATCCTCGAAACTTAGCTTTCTTAACATATGTGTCACCTTCATAAATAGTTTCTAATTTTTTCCATACATCATGTGCAATACTTAATCCATAAATGTGAGAATATACTGAATCAGATAAGGTGCTGATCAAGATCTCCCTTGCTAACATGTTCTCCTTGTTCATTTATTATTTTCATCTACAGTAGCATTTATTTGATCATTTAGAATAACATAAGGCTTCTCAATGATCTACAAATTTTCATCTTCTGTCCCAATGCATATCAGGTAGGTAGTCATCTGATCCTTCCAAATCAGGTAGCTGTTTCCATCAAACTTCAGACTCTCCTTTTTTATACTTTCCATGATAGATCTCCTTCAAGTGGTCAAGCTTCTTAAAAAGGACTCATATTTGATACTAATTGTTAGGCCCAAAAGGAAGCAAACACAACTAAGAGGGGGGAGGCGGTGAACTAGTTGTACACACCTAATACTTTTAATTTCACTTTATCCACTTAGATATGAAAGATAAACAGTAATGTAGGATCCAAAACATATTACACATAATACCAAGGTTTGTTCTCGAGGAAACCTGATTAATAAAAAACCCTGATGGGAGTCAAACCCAAAAGATGAATGTACTATGCTAAAAGTACTACCTAATTAAGACCAAAATAGAGAACAAAGGATGCACTAGAGAACAACCTAATCAGTGGGCTCATTACCCAGAGCTCATTACTCACAATAAAATCATAGATATGGCCCTCAGTCAGGTTCACCATTCTATCTTCAATTATAATAGGGTGGACACACAACCCATTGCAACCAAACTGATAAATAGCATCTCCAATTCCAATATAGTTCCAATGAAGTACAAACTCTATCTTAAATGCAAAATAGAACTATAATAAATTCTCTCTCTCTCTCTCTCTCTCTCCACACAATTACAAAATTATCTCTCATTTATACCAATCATAAAGAATAATCAACCTCTAGGTCGACTATGACCTATTACTGTACAATATATAAGCATTATGCTCAATCTCCGAAGTGATCCAAATCAAGTTAGATAAAAATTAGATAGGACCCAAATTTTCAGCCATGAACACTATAACATGTCACCAAATCAACATCAAGAATCACAACATGTTACTCCATCAAGTCGGCTTAGGACCTAAATGAAGAAATGCCAACACACTACCAAAATAACAAATTTGATCACCTCAAAAAATGTGGTCCAAAAAAATGATCATCACATGATCCAAGAACACCAACAAGTAGCATGAATACCATGCAGAACAAAATCCAAACTCATCTTCATCTTTGATCAACAAGAACACTAAAATACCGAACTCTATCACAATAAAAGATAACTTGCCGTACTCAGAATCATGAAGAACACTAGATGTGAACACAATGATAAGGGACCATGTAACCACCAAATTTGAAACCTCTAAAACATAAAATCCAAGTCATACCGAACCAAATACTCATCCACTGTACACAGGAACATTGTAACATCAACAACCAATAGATCGATCATACCTCACTCAAACAGGCATCCAAACTTCTACGAACCTTGGTAGAAAAATTATAGACACCTTGGAACAATACCTCATGATCAAAAATCAATATATTCAACATATCACTTGAAAAACTGAAATCCTCTTCACTGAACATACTGAACACACTTTCTGAAACAACAATTAGTATGTTGACATCAATGAAAAACACTAATGTTAGCACAACCAAGTACCAAAATCTGACATTCTCAACAATATTCCAAAAATATTTTTATATAAAGGTTGTGATAATGCTATTTAGAATCTTTTTGCAAGCATTAGTTCAATAATATGGTAAATAATAAATGTAAGACGTGAAATAATACTTGAATGTAGAATGTTTTGTTCCGCTACTTCTTGAATTCTCTTGATTGAAATTCCTAGACCTTTTGAATGATAGAAGATGCACTTTATATATGGATCATGAGATATTTTTGATTCAAATTCAACATAAAATTTTAAAGTGCAAAGATCAAAACCATATTTCAATTGTAAAGATTTACAATTTCAATGGAAACAAAGTTGAAATATTTTGGTGGGACTCTGGAGTTGGGCATCCCAGTCCCATCGAAATTGGATCTTCTAAAAGGAAACATAAGTGTTGAGGTTTGTAATATAAAATTTTTACCTATCGAGAATGGAAATTCACCAACCTAAATATTGATAAAATCTCAAGGGGAAAACTAACCCTTGCACCACCTCACTTCTACTAGCACTGTGGTGAGTGAGGGTGATCAAGACAACTTAAATGACAAAGTTTTATTTGAGGCTTAGGTGAAATATAATACATAAATGAAAGAACTGAAATAATCATGGTACACTAATAGATAAAAATATTTTGACAATTGAAAAATAGAAAAATATAACTATTGGGATCAATTGCTAGCTTCCACAAGCTAACTGCCTCAAACCCCCACGTGGGTCAATGATGATAGTCCAAATGAAGAATGTCTATGTAGTGTGCATTTTTCCAATATGGATAGTGCATAGAGAATGCACGAGAGAACCAAAAACAATAAAATAGTAGAAAGAAAGATAAGTTCATAACATAAAGTGAAAAAGGACAAATGAACTATGAACATTAAGATGATACAAGTACAAAAAAGATAATGACGACTCACAATTGAAGGAGGTAGAAGAAACCAAAGAGATCCTCTTCTTTCTTCCTCTACAAAATCTATACACATGGAAAAAATGGAAAATGTTGGGGATATTTGGAGACTTGCCTTAGTCAAGTCCTTTCTTTGGTATTTCTACCTCTACAACATCCAGATAGATATATGAGATAAATGGTGATAGATAAGTGTAAAGACAATGGATAAATGGTAAATATAAAATATAATGAGATTATGATTAAGAATATTTGAGAAGATTGACATATGAAATGAAATTGTGTGAGAAACTACCCTTCAAAGTCACAAATTTAGAGCCCAATGGAGTGAAGGAATGGTGATGGAGATGATGAAGATGTTTTGTTGTGAGTGCCATAATTGTCTGTGAAATTTGTCCAAGATACAAGAATAAGTTGTGAAAATGGTGATGAAGCTTCAAAGTGTATGAAGGAAAATCAAAAGATCATAAAGAATCCCCAAGTGAGGTGAAAGAATGATTTTTTTATCATCAAAGAAAAATAGAAGGGTATTTTTAAGATTAAGTCTCAAAGTCTCAGGATTTTCAGGAATTGGCCCCCAATCAAAAATTTGGGATTTGGATACAATAGGGATTTTGGGTTTTATATTCCTAGCTTGAGCTTGAGTCTTTTTTCGGGATGTCGAGAAAATGGGTACTTATGTTTAGTCAATAATTTTAGTTATTCCAAGTACTTAGTCTTAAGTCTTGTTATAATTTACATATTGGTGGCAAGTTTGAGCTTTAAAGAAAGGCTAAGAACTCTACTATGGAGAATTAATTTTTGGGATGATTAAGTGATCGGGAATGGAAGGCTAGTAAGGGAATTCCAAAATTTTTGAAGGACTACTGGGACCTAGGATGCGTGAAGTCATGAGTAGATTGAATCATGATGGAGAAGATGACTTAAAAGATTCACGATTGGTGAATGATGAAAGGAATTATTACCTTGCTGGACTCCTTTGTTCAAGAAAAGGGAATTTGAAGTGTGAATTCATCAGAAATAGAATCTTGGTAGTGTAATTCCCAAAACTCCAAAGAATGGAACCTCTAGAGTGACAGTTATGAAATGCTGGTCACCATCTCACAAGTTTAGCAGGTGGTTAGTAAAGAAATTTGAGAGCTAGTGACAATGGTTAGTCACCAGGTCATGATGGTTAGTAGCGGTTAATGAATAATGTAGAGAGCTAGTGAGTGGTCACCACGAGGTAAATAGGAAGTTACTAATACAAGTTGAGAGCTGGAGACAATGGTTAGCCATGAGGTCACAATGGTTTAAGGTAGTCAGACATAACAATTAGAGAATTAGCGAGTGGCTTCCACATGGAAGATTAAAAGTTAAGTTTAAAGTTTTCGCTAGCTCTTAGGTTGAAATGATAGTTTTTTTACATATGGAGAGTTAGCAAGCAGTTTCCACATTGCTAAAGGTTTAAAGGTGAAAGTTTATCTCTAAATCTCAACGGTTAGTGGATATAAAATAAAATGCTACAGAATTGGCGAAAATAAATTTTGGCTTATGGTTGCTAGATAGCGAGAGTTAAGAGTCTTAAAATTTTTAGTTGGAGAGCTAGAAATGGGTGGTTTTGGCCTTGTTCACCAGCTCATAAGGGTTTGGGGTTTTAACAGTTATAGTTGGAGATCTAGAGATTGAATTGCTGACAACTTGTCTCTAGGTCATGAGATATTATAAGGACCAGTCATTTGGGTCGATGGTTAGCAATCATGCACCACATGTCCAGTTGATTTTGTGGTGAATTATGAAACATAAAGATCAGAGTCTGGACAAATAGGAGAGTGACATGGATATTGACAGTCAAAATGAAGTGCTTGATGCATTTATCAGAGTTGAGGTAGATTGTATAAATATTTTTGTAGAGGTTGGAGGGAAATCACAGATGCCAAGTGGATTGAATCAGTTAGTCATTTTGAGGGATTGAAGATTTTCAATTGGCTAGGGAAAACAAAGGTTGAGAAGTGGGAAATGTTCCTAAAGGGAAGGAAGGCCCCAAACATGATGATTCCCTGACATTTTTTTTAGTGATTATGATAATAGGGGAGTATTGATGAGTTAGAAGGAGATCAATTTTATTTATAAGTATTTTAAGTGTTCTATCAAAATTTGTGGATAACTTATGTTTTTTCAAAGATCAACTGATCTAAATATCTAAGGAAAACTTAGGCCCATGTACCTATTTCTATTTTTTTCTTAGGGTTGTTGTTGCTTCCACATCATTCTGGGATTGAAGTTATATTTTTCTTGATCTTTTAGTTTTGTCCTCAAGAGATTCAAAGCTTGTTTCATTGCTTAGTCTATAAAAGGATTTCCAAGATCACTTAGAAAGGGTTGAGAAATTTTTCCTTAAATTCAATAGATTTATTTCAACCTCGGTTGGGTTTAACAGACATAATGAATCTCATATAACAGTATACATATAAATTAGATGCTTTAGTATTGGATTTTTGTTTGTGTTGAGTATTATTTTAGCGAGAAAATCAATGTATAAAGACAATGATTTTGAAGTTAATGAAATATAATTTAGATTTGGTGCTTTCGTCTGTGTTGGTTTTATGATTTGTGAATTCAATAATTCAAAGTTCTTATTCAGTTCATTGTTAGGAATAAGGTGTCTCAACCTTTTATATTTCCTTACATTTGATATTTTCCAAATGTCGACACTTTGGACAATGTGTAAGGTAATCATGACTAAAATGGTTATGACGGATTCCTATGACAGTCATTAATATTTGTAAGAGCTAATTGTGGAAGATTCAATGATGGGTGAAGACATGTAAGACATGTGGCAACTGATCATGTTGAGTACTATACACTCTTCAAAAAATTTTTGGGTTCCTATTTTCTTGGAGAATGGTAAAACCCTAATACGGCTGTCTTTGGAAGTTGCCCTAAAAAGAGAAGTGCATGATATAAGCATTTTTAGGGTTGCAAATTAGAGAGAAGTTAGTGTATTTTTGGAACATTTTTATGCTGCCGAATTTGTCTTCAAGTGTCGATTATCTCCTAAAAGAACTTGCATTGCAAGTGTATTGTAAACAGTATTAGTTTTGATTAATACATTGTGTAGGTTTTGGAGTGCTTGGGTTTTTTACTGAAAGGTTTCCCCAGGGTAAATCATTGTGTCATTCTCATTTTTATATGTATGCATGTTATTGTATTATCATTCTGTAATTGCTAAGGGTTAAATCTGAATTTGCATGATCCTCTTCTCGGGAGTTTAGCGTAGGGAACTATTTTCCGCACACTTAGTTTCCTTTCATTCACTACATATTGTTTATATGTGTATGTTTTAATTGTAAGATTTGATCAAGGATCAATTAAAATTCTGAAAATTAATTCATGATTTCATAAGGTTGGCATAAGGATTTTTATAAGAAGTCTAATTCTAGATTACGTGAATAGATATTATTGTAATGTAATAATAATATAAGTCTCGAATTAGTCACAATTTTATGTCATTCATGCAAGGGGTGTAAGCTAAGAGTATTGCCCAATGGATAAGGTACTGATCTAAGTATGCTATGAATTGTTATCTTGTTGATTTAGGGTGTCTGGTTATTCCATCTTTGATAAAAATATATTTTTATTTTTTAGTTTGTCTATGGTATGTGTATCTCATGCTCCACAAAAATTGAGAATCAATAAATAATTAGCTCTTACTTAGTATTTTATTGTTAATGTTAAGCCTCTTAATGAGATAATCTATTTATCAAATTCATGGGTGTTTAAAGAGGGTAGTATTATACTAAATTTAGATTTACCCACCTTGGTCTTGCAGATCCTAAAGTGTACGGGGAGTTTCTAATCTATGTTATTTGGTCCAGTCATTTATGGAGGTTTGAAAATTGGAGTTAACAACTCTTTATAATTTTAATTAAGTGTATTGGTAGATTTTGAAGCATAAAACCTATTTGGGAACCAATAGAACCAACTACACTTATGAACCATGCCACTATCGTACATACATGGTTGTTGTTGTAGAGAAAACCAAGATGTAATATTTTTATCATTTCCCTTTGTATGGGAACTTTGAGACTTTTTCTCAATTAGAAATGGATGACTCCAAAATCCCATCTTCTATGCTAGAATTTAGATTTATCTCTACATGCCACCTATTAGAAATAATCAAAGTGATAGACAGAGAGATTAGAACTAAAATTTTAAACCATAGTAAAATCCTGTAGCTATACTCAAGAATTTAAATATCCCTCTGGCTACCTGTGCAAATTTTAATATCCCTCTGACTACAAGATGGAATATCAGTCTACTCACTTCCATAGTCTCTATACATTTCCTACAACATGGTTCTCTTCAACCACCTCTTCTTACACGAGAATTCATTTTCATCCTCCATAAGATTCATCCTCAACCTTTTTGAGACTAAGAAACACTTCCTTTTAATGCAGATTACCAACTTTAGAGGACATATTTATCTCTCCCCGCTTTAAGATACAACTCACATTTCTCAAGTTTCACAATGATAAAAAATATATGTTAAATATGGAAATTCTATTTTGAACCCAATAGGTATGAGATCTTTCACACTAGCTCTTCTGGGTTGCAAAAAATTCACTGGGACACTCAAAACATTTTGATGATAAGCTTAATGATTTCTTGGCCTATACTGATAACAGAGCCCTACAGTCTTCCATTAAACATTGCACCTCTTCCAAAATCTTACCTGACACCACTTTTCTCTTCAATGCATCAACAAAAGGCCTTGACCATTTTCACTCGACACTTTGATACCTATGTGGCGTCATTTGGTAGAAAATCATTTGCTGAAACCCTTGGATCAGACCATATCCTTTGATGAAAACTAACACCTCCCTTTTATTTTTTCCTTTATTGCTGAGTACCTTTCTCACTTGCAAACTATGTTCAAATTATTCCTTAATCATGGAAGGGGCCTACGGTCATACCTTTCCCTTAGAAATTCCTCTTTACAAAAAAGACCCCACATACCCACACCATTCTACATCCTGAATACTTGACCAACATGAGTATGTGAGGTATACATACCTTCTTGGATCATCACTTGGTTTCTTGAACCCCCATACAAATGAAAGCTATGTTATATCATCAAGCTTACTAATCAGGGGAAGCGGGGCCAACAATTTATATTCAACCCTTTTCACTTACCACTGCCCTGCACACATGTGTTGTAAATACTTCATCAATGATATCACTTTGTGGGGAAGTAGGGAGACCATTACACTTAATGTAATACCCCTCTAACCCTAATACAAGTTTTTAAATAAAGTAAGATCTTTAGATGTTTCCTTATAGCTTAATACTTGTTTTCCTGTAAGTTGTCTATAATGATTTCATTGGCTTGTACCTGAGAATTCTAATATCAGACATATTGTCTAAAGGTATCATTTATGTATGTGTTTGTCTCCATGTATGTATAAAAGACCTTAAATAACTTTCTGAACACAGTTAGGATGTTATGTGATATGTGCTGGATGGATAGAGATATATTCTTCTTTTAAGGTTACTTTTGATGAATCTTGTATGTCATTTAATGCATTAGGATATTTATTATGATTATGGTGATTTATTATTAGTATCAATTATTGACTAACCTAATTCTCAAGATTCTAACCCTCATGTTATATTCATTGTGTGTGTGTGTGCCTATATGCATGATGTGTTTCCATGATTCAGGACGAAGTCATAGTTACTCACATAGATGAGGTCCACATGATGTATCGATCCCGATCATCTGTTTGCAATGTCTTCTTTAATATGTACATCAATGCACATGTATTTCTTCTTAGTAATGCAGGCTTGCAGGTACTGGGCACTGACTTCACCTGGCTTCACAGGTCTGAGTGTGCCCTAAAATCCTCGATCATTGTTGTTGTTACAGAGACAGTACCAGGTCCTGCAAGATTATGCCTATCCCTAATCCTTGTTCCTGGGTTGGGTCTTTTTGAATTTATCCTTTAGTTGTGGATGCATGTTCGTTTATGTTTTCTTGGTATTTTAAAGTTGATTATTATGGATATTCTTAGTAGTCCCTAGGACTAGATGAATATAATTTTGTGGAAGGACTATCTGTTAATAATAATACGATTCTACTATAGAATTAAATACATGATAATAAGCTTTTCTAAGGTATTTATTAACGCATGGTTTATAATAATATTTACATGAATATATATACACATAGGCATATGGGTGCACACATATGCATATGTCTATATATATGTTTATATAAATGTTTTAATGTGAGTGTTTTTGTATTTATTTATTTATATGCCCTTGTAATTATAATGAAGGGATTAACTATTGTGTGTAATTAGATCCACTTCATCCTTGGATAAAAAAAAAAATTACTAATTATTCTTTTAAGAGAGAATAGTAACTAATCTTTATCTAAAGTGAAAGTAAGAATAAAATAAAAGAATTTACTTAAAGCATGGAATTAAACAAAAGTAACTAAGGTGGTAAATAAACAAAAAGGATTCATGGGAAACAATCTACCTAATAAATTTATCTAAGAATTATTAAAATCCAAACTAATAACCAAAAGATGGTTGTGGATGGTTGCATCGGTTGAAACTTCCCATGCAACCAATCCTACAACATATTTATGAAAGGAGATTTGGAAAGTAAAAGGGAGGAAGAAAAGGGAGATAATATGTATGGAAAACTATATATCTGAATCTATTAGAAAGGTTAGAGGAAGAATTTGGAAGATACCTCTATGATTGAAAGGCTTGAGGAGATTAGGCTTGGCAAGAGTGGAATTGGAATTTATTTCAAAGGTTTCTCCGCAGGACTCTAGGTAGGCTCTACCTAGAAAGAGAATCATGTTTCATGTGTATGCTATGTTTGATGTGTTTGTTTTACTGTTTGCTATAGTTTTGTGATCAATAGAAACCTTTTATGACTATTTTTGACACAATGCCTTCTTATATGATGTGAATAATGAAAGGATACTTAAATGATAGATTATGATTATGGAATGTTCATTTATCTTCTCCTCTTTATGATTTTTCACCTTTGAATTTATTGGCTTTATTTGAAACCTTCTTTAGTTGATATATCCATACCTTTGTTGGAAAGTGACAATGCAAGCAATTGTTATTTTGTCATTGCTGTCAAACCTTAATTGGTGAGACTATTATTATCTGTTTGAGTACCATATCTACTAATGATGAAGAAGATTTAACAAGAATACCAAGTGAATGGTTGATTTAAGGCAACTAAAAGGGTACTTGATCAGTTAACACTATGACAAAGTAATTAGTTGTTTATCTTTCAAAGACAGTTTTTCTGGCTGTTCTGTGCCGATCAAAGTTGCTTGTGCTGAGCAAAGTTGCTTATGCCGAGTAAATTTGTTCATGATGAGAAAATTTGTTCAATGCCGAGCACAATTGAAATTGCCAAGTGAAAACTGTGATGTTGGCCGACTTACAGTAATTGGATTAATGATGAGATTTGAGATCTCTGGCCGACTTAGTTAATTTTATTGGGATATGTAATGTTAATTAAAGATTGATCCACCTCATTTAATGTATGGGTAACCATAATTAATGCATGGGTTCAAGATTTAATTAGAGACTACTTTGGAGAAGTAAATGTAATGCAAAGATGGAATGATCCATTGGATCTTACCTAACCTAAGATCTATGATCTTATTTAAGTGGCAAAAGATTTATCTAACCTAGACAAAGAGGTATATGATAACCTCAAGGGGGTTATTCATGAAGAGTGCAAGAATGTATGTGTATGCAAGAGGTTTGCATAGTTGATTTACTGTTTGGCATGATCTAGCAGAGAAGGCAAAAGGCAGAAGTAGAAAGTTGCATGTGTGATTGCTTAACGGATTTCCAAGCAGATCAGAAGGCTGAAATAACAATGTAGGCTATCCAGTAAGTTAACATCAGAGCTGTAATTGGATCTGAATTGCAAAGTAAGTTGTATGTATCAGATCACAAACTAATGATTACTTTCTTACCATTGTATCAGTTAAAATCCTTTAACAAGGTTGACTTAACAGTCATTTGTATAAATCCTCTAACAAGGTGACATTCAGGTGGAATGTTCTAAGTCCTCTAACAAGGCCACTC
>MU223317.1:2518355-2533849 GCA_018584345.1 Thuja plicata | reverse complement strand
AGGGTTGGCTCCTCACAGGGCATCACTTCAGAAGAGTGAAAACTTGGTAGCATGTTACTGGTGGTTTTTCCCATATTGGGTTTCCACATTAAATACTTGTGTTAACTTGTGTGAATGATTATGGTTTTCTTTATTGTTATGTTTCTACAAGCTAATTTCAATTGACAGTAAACTGCATGATTAAGTTGCTAACTTATGCTACTGCTACTGAGTAGATATGAAGTACAGAAAGTTTTTATTTACTACATCTAGACTTGAGGATAACTGATTCACCCCTCCCCTCTCAGTTATTCTAAATTCATTCTAACAACCTTCACCTTTTTAGAACAATGTTATCTTGTTGTCACCTTTTTGCACCTTGCGCCTATGGGAAGAAATTAAATAGGTTTACCTCAAAGGTAGGATGGGTTTGAGGGATGTCCTGAAAGAATAAAATAGTGATCTCAACTGGGTATCCCTCTGATTCTTCTTCCGAAACCTCCATCTTGCCCAGTTTTACCTGAAAGGTCAAAACTGAAGGTTGTTGTCCTTAGTGCACACAATCCTGACCACCTGCGTAGAACTGGGTACCACCTGCGTAGGATGCATGACCACCTATGTAGGAGGAAGCCCCACCTATGTAGGATGTAACCACCTATGCAACTTGGACTCCCACCTACACAGCTTCATGACCACCTGCGCAGCTTGGGCTACCACCTGCGCAAGACTCTTCCAGATTGGTTTTTAGGGTTTCCAGAAGGGCTTAAGTTGTCATGTTGACCCGGGGTTTACCCTAGGGGGTGTGTAAACATGTAGGAAACTTATTTTTCATATGGTATTATGTTTCAAACCTTTTGTAACCCTCTCAAGATTTTTGAATAATTTTGGGAACCCTGATTAGGGTTAGGGTGGTCTCAGTCCGATTTCAGCCTTAGGGTTAAACATAAAATGTAACATTTAAGTATAAGATACATACTCTTAGTTCCTTATAATTTAAGTTAAATTTTATGTAATACCTTCCAGGATGTTTGAGAGTGGTTTCAGCCTCCTAGGAGTTCAAATAAAGATTCTATATTTTGAAGCTTTTAGAAAATTTTAGACTTAGCCAAATTTCAGGAATCAGCGTGTTTTCTGCAATATGATCTTGTTATGATGTTTTGTGGTTTGAGTTGGTACCAAAAGGCAATGGTTATATGGTTTTGTATAAATTTTTATGTTTGGTACATTTTTAGGTCTTTGTATGTGTTATTTACCATCTTGAATGCCAGATTAGGGTTTAGGACTGTTTGGTGGACTAGGGTCAATCAGTGATCCCCTAAACCCAATCCTAGGTTATTATGATGTTATAATTTATGTTTTTATGAGTTTCATGATTTTATTATGTTGTTGAGAATGAATTTTGATGTATTTGATGCAATGTGGATGAGTTTTATCTATATGTGTACTCAATTGCAGTTTAGGGTTGTCCAAAGGATTCAAGACAACTAGTGCTTTCCTGAACTCAATCATTTTGTAAACACTTGTGTACCTGTGGTACTTATATTTATGTGCATTAATGATGTTTGTTAGAGGTAGGGAACCTAAGAACACTAGGTGAGTGGCTCACATGTGGGGGTTGGGGCCCTAAGTGGCTAGTACCAAGATAACCCACTGGTGAGTTGTTTAATCCAGTGAAAACATTAATAAAATTATGGGAAGGGGTACTACACATTAACTAAGATAAACCTCACCCATTTTGATAGTGCTACTAAGAATACGGATGGGAGTGGGAGAAGGTAATATTGTGATAGCACAATTGAATAGTCTCATCCCTATGAGAGATGTTCAGTTCCGCATGTGCCTACTTGGGGGCCGGGGCCCAGAGTGTCTTACCAAGATAACCCAAGGGGTGATGACTATGCGATGATACTCACCTAGTGTGTTTCTTAGAGTTCCTACCGATGTGCTTTATGTCTTTGTGATCTTCTTGCATTTTTGAGTTATGTTTTATTTTGTGAAAAACACTATCCTCTCCTTAGGAATATCCTAGTTGTTACCTTCTTTCATGGACCTTGGTCTCTATCTCCTGGCATGAGGGATTGGAATTTTTATGGATCCACGTGGTTGGGTGGTTAATCTTTATATCGAGGTACTATTCATGGTCAGATGGATCTTCTTGGCTCTTGTTCTTTCTACATTTTCAGTTTTTAAGACTTCTTATTGTATATGTAAAGATGTACTTATGTATATGTTCATTCTTGTAAAAGAAATCTCTTGTAAATCATTGGATCTAATGATATGCTGTATATCAATGTAATTCAAAGAAATGTATAAGGGAATGGGTAGATCTAGGTAAAAGGAAAGGGAAATATTGTATGTGATAACTATGAAAAGATAATTATTTAGGGTATTTATTCACGTATCTTTTATTACTTTTTGGTATAATAAATGATCTTGGACTTAATATAATAATAATGTATTTATGAATGAATGTGCTATCTCTTGATGTATGGTTGTGGAAAACTATTAGGAGTTAATGAATCTATGAATATATAGCTATAGAATCTAATATTGGATTACGATTACTATGTTTCACAAATGCGTATGAAATAATAAAGTATATAGGGCATTGCATATCCATTAAATTTTTATCGTTCACCTGAATGCTTAATGAATAGTGTAAATAATGACATAAGTTTAGTAAAGGATAACTCACATGGATGCATGTTAAAATATTAGGATTTATGGTAAGATTATACATGTAACTTAATGTTAAGAGTCAAGAAATTAATTACAAAATTATATTAATCAATCAATTCCTTAATGGTCAAATGATTAGATTAGATTATGTTGCTTGAATAACAGTGTTAAGGATCCTGTGAGGACTTAGAGTAGTATTAATATTTCATTGAGAAAAAAATATTCACATCTCTTAGTAGTTAGTTGGCTTGTCCTCCTAGGTTCCCTAGTGGGGCATGACACTTAAGACCATTTTACCAATCATACCCTTCTCACCTGAAGAACATTTCTTGAAATTGGTTTGATCTTTATGGGTATGCATGGTCTTCAGGTTGCATGCCACCACTACCCTACATGCCCACAATATTCTTTCCACATGGATATAATTATTTGTGGGGAGGCAGGGTTCATGGAAAAGGATTATGAACACCACCCTACTCAATTGTACTACACTTGTTACCTTTTGAATATCCATTATGGGGACATAGGGTTCACCCCTTTTCCTCACTTCACTGCTGATGATAGCACCCCTCTCTTTGGCATACTTAACTAAGAAATTGTAATCACAGTTACATAGATGAATGGGAAAGAATATACATGAGGAACTAACTCAACCCCTCTCACCCGCACATGCATGGATTTTAAAATAAAAACTATGTTGGGAGACAAGGTGAAATGAACTAGCAGGGAAAAAGATAAGATACTCGCTTAGCCAGTAAAATCTAAAGGGATAACATAGCAGAGCCTGGTTTCCTAATGAAAACATACCATCTTTAAGTTATTTCAACTAGTTAGGGAGGTCAACACTCAAATAAAACAAGGCATACCAAGGTTAAAGGACACTTACACTTAGCCATTTTTCAACTTGACAACACCCTTTGGAAAAGCTAACTATCACCCCTATCTAGCAGATGGTAAAAATTGAATAGTCCTAACAACATAATTTACCCCTATGCATTATTTAGTGGATTCCTTTGGAGACAATAATTTTCTTATGCTTAATCCTCATATGGTATATTTTTGTGTAGACATTGCTTCACTTGGTTATCCTTTTTGATGGGTTGACTATCCTAACATACCTTGCTAGAATTTCAATTCCATCTTTTTCAACAATCTCTCTTCTTTTTTACATGATCCATAGTAAGTCAAACCTTAGTAGGCTAGTTGGTAATTTCCCCACCCCTCTTTGTCTCTATATCTCTCTTGAGTTTTGCTTCTTTTTTATCTTAGTTTTGGATTTTGATGAGAACCTAAGTTACTTGGGGGCTTGGTGTCTCCTTTTTTCCATGACCTTGATAAATTTTCCAATGCTTTGACCTAATTTACTATGAACATGAGGTAATATTATACTTTTTCTAAAGTGGGAGATAAATGTAACATCATAAATTGTAAGGACCTATAATTAGATGCTCAGTTAGGTCCTATTTTAATGTTCTCATACTTCCATGCTAATTATGCTTGTGAGGGGTATATAAACAACCTATAACCTCTCCTTATTTGGAGATTGTACAACAATTTTTCAATTTGTCTCCTACAATTTTGCATCTCAAGTATATTTCAAGCATCTAAGGTACCTTTTGAAGGTACTCTTCTCCATTGTAGAAAGATTGAAAAGTAGAGGAGGCCTCAATTAAGAAAGGATTTCCTTGTTTTAAATAAACTCAATACAACTAAAAGAAGATTCATAAACATTATGACATCAATTCTAATTATGAAGGTTTAAACATTTACATTTTAGATCTAATATCTTCTTTACATCTGCAAGTTTTCCTTTTATGCATATTTCATTTTAAATACAAGGTTGATTCCTCAAATGGGCTTTGAGTGAGGAAAAATCCTTTCTAAAAAAAAATTCCTCTCTTTTCTGTATGCAAGAAATGGTGGTGCCAATATTAGGATTAGATCTGGGAAGTTCAGGACCTTGGTTATAGTCCACAGCTAAAAATAGTATGAAGTTCTAGGAACAAGCCAATCCAGTTGACTTAGTCCAAAGAACATGTCAAATAGGTTGATATAGTGCTCCTAAAATTGCATCAAATTGAGTTCAAAGGTCAATTATAGTCTTTGGGCACTTATTTTGGTTACATAATTGGTCTATCTACTCTCTGTTAGTCTGAAACTCATTTTCTAGCCTTCAATCTTGCATTTTTCAATTCATACTTGCATAATAAAAGCTCAATTACAACAAAGGATCATTGCACTCATTAAATACTTAAGCCTAATTGAGCCATGGTTGGTTTGGTGTCATATTAGGGAATCACTCTAGAACCCCTTATCATCACCCTAACCCAAAGCTTTATGTTAAACATGAAAGGATCAAGCATGAATCAAGTTTATGTAAAGAAAGACATACTATGAATGACATATAACCTAATTAATTACATGTAAATTAAATATAATCATCCAAATCATAAGAAAGATATATATAGAAAATAGATCTAAACACAAAATCACAATAAGGATGTAAGGGTTTCGGGTTCACCAAAATATAATGAAAGAAAAATGGAAAGGAATGGTGAATGATATTAACTAGGATGATTGAAAAAAATAAGTAGCTCACCCCTTTATGTTATTTCATATATTGGAAAGAAGACGATTCACTAGGATTAAGGGGACTCAAGTGTTGAGTGGATGCATGAGTTCCTTTTCTTGAGTGGAAGATGCCTATGTAAGATCTAGAGCAAGAATGTAAGGAAATAGGTATTGATATGAATGCAAGAAGACAATAGATTGTAAATCTAATTTTCATACTATATCTAAAAATCTGAAATAGAGACTCACCTATGTTCCAAGTTTCTATCTAAAAAGGTAGGTTAGGTGTAGTCAAGAGGGTCAGCAATGAGTAGGAGGTCTATTACAAGTCCAATCACCTTAGAACCTACAACATTTGGTGAAAATTCTTTTAAATTGTAGCTCTCTACTAGACCTTCTTGTAGCCTTTTCTGTAGGTGCACCACCTATCACCTACACATAGAAAATGAGGAATTTTTTTTTGTGGAAATGGGTTTTCCTAAGTCGAACCCTAGTCGAGGAATTATCCTTGAAATTTAAATATAATTATTTGAAAAGTAAGCACGTTGTTTTGTGGCAGAGGATTGATAAGATTCTTATACAATCACAAACCTTCATGGTGTAAAATCTCTCATGAAGATGCTTGAAAGTGGTCTTGATTTTTATTGAACTTGGATTTAGGATAGGAAGAACATGAATGCATTCACACATGCTTAGATCTAGATATTTACCTTTGTCTTCCATGCTTGATGCTTGAATGAATATGAAATTGATCTCTTGAATTTCTTTGATTTCTCCTTGAATTAATATTTCTTATGAATGTATAACTTGAGTTTTTTGAATTCATATGGAAATGAGGGAGGTAGCTTAGACTTTATACCTCACCTAGCCATTTCGGGGCTAAAAAATCAAAGGAAGCTGATGGGGATTTAAGGATCCTACTAAAATAAAATGACAAGCATACCATTCAAATTTGGGCCCGATTTATGGGGTATGCGGCAATTCCCAAGGTTAGGGACAAGTTGAATTACCCCATACCTACCTAGTTACCCTATACCAACCAATCCTGGCTTAGATTTGGATTGGGTATCAAGTTTTGATATGAGATTTCTGAAAATGTGCTCAAAATCAAGGTTGGATCATGTATGATGAGCATGGAAGCCTTGGACACTAAAATGGGACCTAGCTAAGGACCAAAATTATATATGGATATAATTTAGGACACTACATTTTTTAGCTTGTTGGAAAATTCTCAATGTCCTTGGTTGGTGTATGAGATGTTATAGTATAGGGGTGGAAGTTGAAACATCTCAATAGCTCACTCCACAGCTACATGTTCATGGGATGAATGCACATTGAACACATATCTCCACAATATTTATGCATTATGTGCTGACTAGGGAACATATTCAAGAATCTAGGTGGAAAAGGACAAGGTGGATGGAGGGACGTGAAGGCTTACATGGAATTTTGTTTTTCAGCTAAGATAGAAGCATCACATAATTGTAAAGTACACTAGGTATAATTTTATGACACTACAATACCTAATTTTGGGATTCAATGATGATTAAGTTACAAGGTTAATAATGAATATTTAAGATATAATAGGTACAAAATAGGCTTAAAATAAGATAAGTGAAAGCACATTAAATTAGATACCAAATAGAGTGTTGGATTGGACATGGATACAATTTATGACACTACAATTCCTTTATGGTCATGCCAAGATGAACAACTTCGACAAGCTGATAGATACCAAGGCATGCAAGCGATTGCAAGTAAACTATCAAAGTTCAAGGGATGTTTCTACTAGATCATATTGTGATTTATAATAAAACCTAAATATTCAATAGGAAAAAAGACAAATAAGAGTCAAAGGAGGAAACACAAACCCAAATAAAAATAAAACAAAAAGAAAACAAGGGGATCCTTGATCTAGTCAAGGACATAGAATCCCCAATGGAGATGTTGAATCCTTGCAACACTTATCAATACAATGGAAAAAATACACAATCAACAACAACATGAATTGCTTCAAAACAATAACCTTATTACTCAGAATTTCATCATGCATGCTGGACCGTAAGGCCTTCTCAATTTTAGCCACATACAATGAAAACCACTCAACAAGACTTGGATCTGCTATCAAATGTACCCAATCCCACAAGTTAATCTAGTTACTAGCTACTCAAGCTCCCCCAACTCCTCCCTTTTCCAAGAATACATCACAACTCTAGATTTATACAAAACTAACAATAGGTCAGCCTCAACAAACTATTAAAACCCCAAGGCAAACGTGTTAGACCAGTCAGCTTCAAATCACAAAAATAATACAACAAATAAATGATTTACATCAAGCAATCCAACACATAATTCAGCCACACATAGAACTACCTTGAGTTCCATGCCATTTAGATCAAACAATCAGAACAACGACCACAACCTCAATCAATTGACTGGTTAACTCTAAGAACTAGTGTCATGAAGAACACCAACAATAGAAGAGAATCACTAGTATCTCACAAAATAATCCACAAGAAGAATCCATATCATTGTCATAGTATCCATGAACAAAAAGGAACAAACCCTTTTTACTGCTCCCGTCCAACATTTCTATAGATCAACTGCTCACCAAATCTCAAAAAACTGTTTGGAACTAAAAAATCCATACATCCAGTCACAGAATCCAACATAACCCAAGAATGGTAACTCCAAAAAAGTTGTAATCATAGGAAAATATTCCTAATTATCACATGAAAAACATATAATAATCGCACCTTCTGAAGATTCATATAACCCAACTGAACCAACAATCACTCAACCAATAACCAAGAATAGAAAATAACCACAAAAATGACAACAAGAATCCACTAGAACAATGATTATTTTTGTATGATGTAATATTACCAAGGACCCAAGATTCTCCTCCATCAGACACCTGAGGTACAAAAAATATTTTCCATGAGAAAAAAATCATGAAATATGGAAGAAAAAGGGATAGTAATCCCATACTCATTCTTCACCCACAACTCCTCTTTGCTTGCAACCTGACTTGTCTTCTTTGTGTTATCAAATAGGTCCAACTTATCAAAAAATACAACCTTAAACTCACCCTTTAGGTCACACCTTCTGCAAAGACTCAAATTATTCACCTCCTTCTCCTCATCCATCAAAGGAAGAAAATTACACCTCTTACCATCCTTCCAAATGGTAATCACATTACTTCTATAGTCATAAAAAACCTCTCTGTCATACTGCCAAGTTCTACCAAGTAAAACATGAAAAGAAATCATCACCACTATGTCACATAATACTGCATCCCTATAAGAACCAATGCAAAAACTCACCATGCACTGCTACCTTACCTCCACCATATGATCATCATGTAACCAACCAATCCCACAAGGAATTGGATTCCTAAGCCTCTTCAAACCAAGATCCTACACCATATCTTCAGAAAATAAGTTATCAGGACTAACACCATCAACTATTACCTTACAACATTTACTTCTAACCTTGCATCTAGTTCTGAATTTTTTTTCCTCAGACAAGGTCATGCTTTCCTCTTATTCACCAACAATCTTTGGAGCATAAGAGCTTCACCAGTTTCAAGAGCATTGTCAGCTTCAGCAACAAATGATCCACCTTCTTCACTTACACAAGCTTGATGGGTATCAAGCACTAAGTAATGTACTATGAGGAGGGGGGGGGGGGGTCTGAATTAGTATATAACAAGTTTCAAAATTTAAACTAATTTTGATCACCGGTTACAAGTAAAATAGTAAACTGATTATCTGATGCATTAACCATTATTGCCGATCACACTCATACACATAAAACATTTAATGCAAATTAAAACATCACAACCATAACACATGTGACACATATATTTTGGTATCGTGGAAACCCTTGTAAGAGGGATAAACCACAGTGGAGATGAAACCCGTAATCTTCTCTACAACAATGTGGAAGGTGCCTTGTGAAAGGCTTACAAAAACTCTTTCTGAGAGATATACATCTTGTAATAGATTCCTAGTACACTATTAGATGTACAATGAAGACATTTTAAAATATGCCTAAAGTGAGGATTAAATCTACAATATAGAGATTCACCTTGTGAAAGGATTTATAAGCTAAGACTTGTAAGAGTCTACCTTGTGAAAGGGTTTAGCTTGCTGCAAGTTTTAGAGAAAAAGAAGTGATTGATCTGTATTAGCACACCTTGATTGTAAGATACTTTAAGCTTTGTACCTTCTCATACTTCTATATAGTCTGTGTCTCATACCTCTCCTTCCAATCTCTCCACAATCTCATGTACTAGTCATTAATTGATCTTTCTTTTCTCCAAAAATTGTCTCACTTGTTCACACTCTATTTACCTTCATAGATAATATTTTATTATATTCCTTAGTGTTTTCCTTTCCTCTCATTCAATTCACCAATCTCAAGAATTCAAACATATCTTTTTAGGTCATTTAACACTTTAGGTCCACCTCCTTGTATAACGCTCTAGATCATCGCTAAATTTAGATAAAACCATTCATTCAAATAAACCAATAGAATCTTGACAGTTCAAATATCCATTATAACAAACCTCACCTCAAAATCTGAACTGATTTATCATTTAGCGATCAAAGAAATAATGTTGCACTATTTCCTCTAGAATACTAATTAACCATTCAAATCCACATATTTTATTAACATTTAAAAATCCAGCCACACATTTCACCTCTAACATGTTATAATGAATCATCCTGTAAAACCGCTCCTCATAATAATTTGATTTGCATATTCATTCATCAGAATTCCATCACACCGTTATGTCACTTAGCCAGTTTTAGGTTGTATCTAGTTTGGATCCTTCATTACCGGTTGATGTAAATTGATATGATAGATTATTTAGTGTGTTTGACCATCAATGACAATATTTGATCAGACAAGTATCAATGTTTGTTTATCTTTCCCAATTAGGTGATCAATGCTAACAAAGGCACTCTCTTGTCTTCCTTACATTGAAATTATGCCTGGTGTAGAGTACCTCCTGAAGTTCCTATTTTCTTTCTTAAGTGTTTGTAATAAGGTTAATCCTTGGGATCACCCTATTGTGTGCATGTGTGGGTCTATTATGTAAGGTGAAGGACCCTAAGGTAAGTTATAAACCTATGGGTTCCTGAAACCATGTTAGACCATGTTAGTTCCCTTTTAGTGTTTTTGAGTTTAGTTAGAAGATTGTGTTTTAAGACCTTAGAATAGGCTCTTGTCATGTTTTTACCCTCTCCCACACCTTTGGAGGTTGGTAAGGTTGGCATTTTCTCAAATTAGCAATTTTGTCAAGTTTTGCCAAAAGTTGTCTTTTTGCAAAAGTTGCATGAGCAACTTTTGCAAAATGTTGCTCGAAGAATGAAAACTCAACTATAACTGACCAAACCAACTTCTTGGATCATCTGTAATGCCAAGATGATGGTATTAGATGTTCTCATACCTTCTAGTAAGGTTAGAGTTTACTGGGTACGGAGCTTGATGTTCAGAGAAGGAAATAGAAGAGTTTTCTGAGTCATTTAGACAGTGTACTACCTGGTATGGATTCATATTGTGGATCCACTTATAGAAATTTGTGATTCTTTGAGTTACTTCAACATTCTAGTTGGTTTGAGTTGTTATTGTGAAGTTTCATAGAAGTTAGGGGTTTTACTTGTTCACTGTTTGAGAAACAAAGGTTTACTGAGCCTGCTCCAAAGATGTGATCCTAACTTGGGATTGAACTAGTGGATCTGCTTAGCCACTTGGTGAAAACAAGTTAGGGTAATTCTATTTAATATTACTAAGGCTTAGAGGTTTAGTGTTAGTTCTATGTATTTTGAGACAAATCCCTAGGATAATTATCTCTATGTAATTAGCCTGGTTCTTTAGTACAGTCACATGCATGTGCAATATATGATTGGGAGGATCAAACTAATGGTGGTTATATACTATTTTGGGTTAGAGGAATCCATCTAATCCATTTTGTTCATTCTATGAACCCACCTTAGACCACTTTCTTAGCAATCCAAGCCTAACCTAGCTAATTAGGTCTGTGAGATTTGCAAGAGTTTAGTGGTGCAGGAGTGGAGTGAAGTGTTAAGGCTTTGTGGGGTTTCAAAAATCCATAAAGGGTGTCTATAAACCTAATTAGATCAGTTAGATCCTTCTTTAGTTGAAATTTATGTTCAAAAAACCCTCTGGATAGGGCTACAAGGAATTCTAGACCATTTAGTGTTTGACCACCCTTGTGTTTGCAAGACTAAATCCATTGGTGGATTCTCTACCCTTTGGGTCTAAAAAAATCCTTCCATCAACTAGGTTTGTTGGTATAAACCTCTGGTGAATTTTTCCACACATTCAACTTGGTTTAGGGAAAGTGTCCCTAAAGGAGATATTGTAGAGAATTGGATCTTAGTTTGGAGGGCTAAGTTGTGATAGAAGAAGGTGAGTGGGCTACTTAGTTAAGTCATTACACACCCTAGGAAGAAAATTGTGGAGTTAGGGTGTCTAGATTGGGAGTTTGGAGTGATAACAAGAAGTGGGAACCCATATAGGTCTTCTTGCAGTGCTCTCTACATTAGGTGGTATCAGAGCCTGCTAAGATCTTGGAAGAAGTGAAGAATGGGTGATAGAACAGAAGGCTCTCAAGGAGATGAAGTTCCTACTAGAATTAATAATGTGGAATTGGGTAAGATTGTTAGAGAGAAAGTAGCCAAGAACAAGAATATGGAGGAAGAGATAAAGAAGTTGAAAGACCTCCAAATAGACAAGGAGGAGGGAGAAGATTCTGAAGAAGAAGAAGAAGATACAAAGTAGGATGAAACAAAGAACATACCAGAAGAGAAAGTCAAATTTCTTGAAGCTCTTGAGAGAGTTGGAAGGGTGGATCAGAAATTAGATATTCTCATGTTTTGTAGGAAATTGGATCCTAAAGAATGCATGGATTGGATAGAAGCTTTGGAGAATTTCTTTGAGTCTGACAATGTCTCTGAGAATCAGAAGGTCAAGGTGGAAAAATCCAAAATGAAGGGCCCTACATTAAGCTGATGGAATTTTCTACAAAATGAAAGGACGAAAGAGGAGAAGAACCCTATCTCAACATGGAAGAAGATGTTAGTAGAGATCAAAAGACAGTTTTTACCACAGGACTACGAGATTACCCTTCATAAAAAGTTGCAAAGTCTAAGACAGAAGGACCTTGATGTGAGTGGATATACTCAAGAGTTTTATATAATTGCCTTGAAGACCAAAGTCCCGAAGAGTGAGAAAAAAAATCTTGCAAGGTACCTAAATGGACTAAAATACAATATTCAAGATGAAATGAGCTTATTCAACCCTAAATCAGTACATAAGTGTTTCCAAATGGCACTGATAATAGAAGAAAAATAGAAGAGGAGAGGAGGACAAAATAACAAAGGTAGAGGGAATAATTTCAGAGGCAGAGGTAGGTTCAATGGAAGAGGTCCATTCCAAAGAATTCAAGGGGAGTTTAGTAACCATGAGTCAAAAGGAGAGCACAATAACAAATGCAAATTCAGAGGCAGGAGATCAAAAAGTAGAGGGAGATTTGGTGGAAGAGGAGCTAATGTCTTCACAGGGAAATGTTTTACTTGTAATCAAATTGGATACCAGTCCTTTAGATTTCCTGAAAAGAGTGGCACCAACAGACAAGGAGGGGATAGAAGAGTACAACTCACCCAAGAAGATGAGAGTCAAAGTGTATCCTCCTATCATTCTGCAGCTTCAAGGCCTGCAAATCAAAAACAAGGAGAATGCCTCATGATACAAAGGACACTCCTAAGAGTACCTACTATTGCAGAACCACCTCAAAGAAAGTCATTTTTTAGAACAAGCTGCAAGGTGAAAAATAAGGTATGCAAAGTTATAGTTGATTCTGGATCCACTGATAATATTGCATTTAGGGAGTTAGTCACTAAGTTAAAGCTGCATGTAATCCCTCATCCTTTCCCTTATAAGGCTTCTTGTTTGACAAAAGAAAAAAAAACTATAGCCAATGAACAAGTTTGGGTAGATTTAAAGATAGGGGAGTATACAGACAGAGTTCTATGTGATATCATAGAGATGGATGTGTTGGTTGTATTTCCTATTTTAGCTGCTTCACCTTGTTTCTTGTCTTGCCCTCTGAAAAATTTTAGGTTTTCATGCCCAAACCTTGCCAAAATTACAAAAAACCTTGAAAACCCTAAGTATCCAAGTGTTAAAATGATGCATTTAAAACCCTAGGTCATGTCTTATGTTTCAGCGTTACTTTTTAAATCACTTAAGACATGTGCTTTAAGTTAAGTCGCCTCGTCGCATTACCTAGGATGAATATTCCAAATGCTCTCCTAAATTTTCTTTTCCTTTATGTCACGTAGTCTTGTTACAAAACTGAATATTCCTTCATCATTCCGAGACTTAGCGATGTCCTTCACTCGGCTAGTCGCAAGAGTTTTATGTTATAAGCTTTATGAAAAATGGGACCCACTGCTTAGTTGGGTGATCGCAAGAGAAATCAGCAGTTATGACAAATGTTCTCAGACTTCACGATTTACTTCATGTCGCGTTGTCGCCAGATCAGCCCAAGGTTCACGGTTAAGTTTTCCTTCAGTCGCATGGTCTCGGGACGGGATGGCGGTTAAGAGATAACAGCCCAAACTACATGACTAACTGTTTGATGCTGATAGTAATGCTTAGTCAGGATGTCGCTGGAACAGAACGATGATTTAGCTCTTCAGAATGCATTAAGGGAACCAAGGAGCAGGTGACATCTGTCGAAAAGTAAGTGGTTGTCGGGAGGTCGCCAGAATAGAGAAATGGATTGAGCGACAAGGAGACTAAGGTATTTTTGCCTTCAGTCGCAAGGTCTCCAAATGATTTAAGGGCATACCCAATTATTCAGTGATTATGCGACGGCCGTTGGATGAAGGAATGAAATGATCTGACGGTGGTCACGATGTCTAGAGGGAAAAGTGTCCCAGGAGAAAAGTCCTCCTGACTTGGTGATTAGGGTATGTCACAAAGTCGCTGTAAACAGAGAAAAGGCATGTGCTATATGTTGAGGTAAAGTTAAAGGTATCTCCTGACTGGGAAACTAAGGCTTGTCGCATGGTCTTAAAATGGAAAATGAGCATCCAACGACAAGGAGATAACTGTAAAGGTTAATAGTAACGGCTAGTCGCCAAGTCTGGAAAAGAAAGAAGAGTTAAGGATAACTCCATGCGACTTTGATTTCAGTTATGTCGCTCAATCGCTAGATGGACTTGGGTTAGCCAGGATAAGAAAATACATTGTCCTGAAGTGTGGAGATCAAACCATGGTTAAAGACAAGGGCTCGCGACAAAGAGACTTCCTACAGTCGCATGGTCGCCTGATTTCAAGATCTAAAAAGCGGCGGAAAGTGGTTGACATGACAGGATGAATCTCTCGGAAACCAATCAAAGGCTAGACTGTTGATTACTGTGCACAAAAGGTAGCTGAGATGTATGATAGAGAATGAATCAGAGGATGACATTTCAGCTGTCTTAAATGTTTTATGATTGTGCCAAGGATTCATATTTGAAAATTTGATTTCCTGTCAACTTCGTGCAACTACGGCTAGGTTTTTCAAGGTTCACGGCATGGCAACTTAATGGCCGAACTGACGTATCTGAATTATGAGCTATGTACTCTGAATCATATGGCTATAAATAGATGATAGTGCATTCATTCTTGTTCACCATGCTTTCATGTTTTCAGAGCAAGGTTGATTGTTTTCAGTGAAAAGTGATATTTTAAGCAGTTGCAGTGTATCCAAAGTAAGCAGAGATTTTAAAAAAAATTGCAAAGGATTGTGCTCAGAACAAACAACTAATATTGGAGATTAGATTTGTTTCAATATCGGTTGAAGGAAAGAATTTCTAGGTGCTTGCAAAGATGAGTAGCTCTGTGAGCATTGCTTCTACAAGTGGAGGCAGTGGAGAAGAACAAAAAGGAAAACCAAGCTTCTCTGATGAATTTCTCCAGCTTTTGCCAGGTTCAACACAAAATAGGAAGATTGATGCAGGTGTTTTTAAGGATGACTTCATGAACATCAGAGATGCTGCAACCCCGGGCACAATAGGTTACTCTCTTTTTACATACTTTTATAAAAATTCTAATAAGCCTATCCCTATTTCAAACCCTTGGACATGTGGTCTGGGTAGGTTATTAGTTCCTGATGTGTTTCTAGATGTTGACCTATTTCTTGACCTGGCAAATCATTATGATGCCCTCACAAAGACCAT
>MU223317.1:2488811-2505849 GCA_018584345.1 Thuja plicata | reverse complement strand
CTTACTAAAAATAGCAAGTTTCCATAAATAGCAGCTCTGCACAAGGTAGCCCTTATTGAAAAGAAAATAGAAATATTTTTGGGTGATGCAAGATTGCCCTTACACCCAGGATGCTCCTGCATCACTACCACTGGCCCAAATTGCAGACATATGTTAGGAGTTTTGTGGAAAGTTGTTCAGTTTTCCAACAAGACAAAGGGCACACCTCCAATACAGGGTTATACACTCCTTTACCCATCCCTTCAAAACCTTGGGAATCAGTAAGTATGGACTTTTTCCTAGGTTTTCCAAAGACCAAGTCTAGATTTGATAGCATTTATGTTGTAGTTGACGGATTTTCAAAGATGGCACACTTCATCCCTCATAGGATAACTCATGTTGCATCCCACATAGCTGGACTATTCTTCAGAGAAGTTGTGCGATTTCATGGACTACCACTGTCAATCATTTCAGATAGGGATCCTAATTTCTTAGGCCATTTTTGGAGAACACTATGGAGAAAGTTAGGGACAAATGTTTCACTATCCTCTACATATCACCCATAGTATGATGGTCAGACAAAAGTCATAAATAGGTCCCTTGGAAACCTTTTAAGATGTATCACACAAGAACATGGAGCCACTTGGGATACTATTATAACACAAGCACAATTCTCATTCAATGATTCAGTGAACAGGAGTACTGGTCTAACTCCATTTCAAATTGTATATGGCACTCACCCTAGAGGGGTATTGGAACTCAGAGATATCAAGGACATGGAAAAAATAAGTGCACTAGTAGAGGACTTCTCTGAAGTGATGAAGAACATCCATGACCAAGTGCAGACCAAATTGCGGCATACCATTGAGAATTACAAAACACAGGCTAAAAAAAAGAGGAGAGACTTACAGTTCAAAGTGAGATATTTGGTGATGATTCACCTCAAGAAGGGGGGACTACCCAAAGAAAAATATATAAATCTTAGGATGAAAAAGCTTGGCCCCTTCAAGATTCTAAAGAAATGTGGTAACAATGCCTATAAGATTGATCTACCTTCTCACATTGGCTTATCAACTATTTTAAATGTTGCAGATATCTATGCTTACAAAGGTGAAATTAGTACTAATGATCTTGCAGGTACTCCAGAGCCTCCTACACTCCAACCACTCAAGGATATACCCAAATCAACTCCTCCTGAGATAGAAAGCATCCTAGATAAGAGAGTGAACAAGAAAACTAGGACAGACACTTATTATGAGTACTTAGTCAAATAGAAAACCCAACCCATTGAAGATGCTACTTGGATGACCACTGAAGACATTCAGAAGATAAGATATCCACTTGAAGACCTCCCAACTCAAGAGACTTGAGTTACTTTTTCCATGGGGAGTATGGTGCAGGGCACCTCCTGAAGTTCCTAGTTTCTTGATTAAGTGTTTTTAATAAGGTGAATCTCTGGGATCACCCTAGTGTGTGCATGTGTGGGTCTATTATGTAACGTGAAGGACCCTAAGGTAAGTTATAAACCTATGGGTTCCTGAAACCATGTTAAACCATGTTAGTTCCCTTTTAGTGTTTTTGAGTTTAGTTAGAAGATTGTGTTTTAAGACCTTATAATAGGCTCTTGTCATGTTTTGAACCTCTCCCACACCCTTGGAGGTTGGTAAGGTTGGCATTTTCCCAAATTAGCAATTTTGTCAAGTTTTGCCAAAAAGTTGCCTTTTTGCAAAATGTTGCATGAGTAACTTTTGCAAAATGTTGCTCGAAGAATGAAAAATCAATTGTAACCAACCACACCAAATTATTGGAGTATCTGTAATTCCAAGATGATGGTATTAGATGTTCTCATTCCTTTTAGGAAGGTTAGAGTTTACTGGGTACGGAGCTTGATGTTTAGAGAAGGAAATAGAAGAGTTTTCAGAGTCATTTAGACAATGTATGACCTGGTATGGATTCATCTTGTGGATCCACTTACAAAAATTTGTGATGATTTGAGTTACTTCAACATTCTAGTTGGTTTGAGTTGCTTTTGTGAAGTTTCATAGAAGTTAGGGATTTTACTTGTTCATTGTTTGAGAAACCGAGGTTTATTGGGCCTGCTCCAAAGATGTGATCCTAACTTGGGATTGAACCAGTGGATCTGCTTGGCCACTTGGGGAAAAAAAGTTAGGATCATGCTATTTAATATTCCTAAGGCTTAGAGGCTTATTTTTAGTTATATGTGTTTTGAGACAAAGCCCTAGGCTAATTATCTCTATGTAATTAGCCTGGTTTTATAGTACAGTCACATGCATGTGCAATATATGATTGGGAGGATCAAATGAATGGTGGTTCTAGACTATTTTGGGGTAGAGGAATCCATCTAAGCCCTTTTTTTCATTATGTAAACCTAACTTATACCTATTTCTTAGAAACCCAAGCCTAACCTAGCTAATTAGGTCTGTGAGCTTTGCAAGAGTTTAGTGGTGCAGGAGTGGAGTGAAGTTTTAAGGATTTGGGGGGGTTCAAAAATCCATAAAGTGTGTCTAGAAATATAATAATATGAGTTATATCCTTCTATAGTTGAAATTTAGGTTCAAAAAACCCTCTGGATAGGACTACAAGGAATTCTAGACCATTTAGTGTTTGACCACCCTTGGGCCTGGAAGACTGAATCCATTGGTGGATTATCAACCCTTGGGGTCTAAAAAATCATTCCATCACCTAGGTTTGTTGGTATAAACCTATGGTGAAGTTTTCCACACATTGAGCTTGGTTTAGGGAAAGTATCCCTAAAGGAGATATTGCAGAGAATTGGATCTTAGTTTGGAAGGATAAGTTGTGATAGAATAAGTGAGTGGGCTACTTAGTTAATTCATTACACACCCTAGGAAGACAATTATGGAGTTAGGGTGCCTGGATTGGGAGTTTAGAGTGATAAAAAGAAGTGGGAACCCATCTAGGTCTTCTTGCAATGCTCTTTGCATCAATGCCCCATGACCTTTCAAACCACACTTAAAGCAAGTAACCTTTAATTATTTACCACCATTACCTCCCTTAGATGTAGCTTGTTTATCTTCTATTTCAGCTACTTGCTTATCCTTATGACCACTAGCAGTTTGCTTCTCCTTTCCTCTAGAGTTATTCTGGTGTTTTCTATTCAAATTATCTTATGCTTTTAGAGAATACTGTTAAGCCTCTTCAACTGATACAATCCTCAACATACCTATCCAATCTTGGATATTAAATCTCAATCCATTCACATACCTAGCCACATTTTCCTTAGAGAGCTCTCTATGACCGGATCTAATGGTTACCTTATAAAAATCTTCAGGTATAATCCTTCACACTTAGATCCTTCTACTTTGGGTTCTGAAACCTCTTGAAAAAATCTAATTCATAGTCCTTAGGTATGAAATTAGCCTTCAAATTTGTAACCATCAACCTCCACTGAGTGATCTTAATTTACCCTTCTTCCTCTCTATCTTTCTACAATTCTTTCCACCACAAAGTTTCATGTCCTTTCAACTTTGTTTGTGCTAACCTAACCTTTGAAGGATATTGGATGTCTTCTAACTCAAAGTAAACTTCAAGATCATCTATCCAATCAATTAGGTCCTCTGGATTTAATGTACTTGAGAAACTATACACTTCCAACTTATAACCAACCAGTCAGATCCATCACTCTCAAAAGATCTAGAAACATTTGCATATCTAAATCCTTCTGTAGCTTCTTAAAAACCATCATCAGATCTAGGATTATGGTGCAATCCAGCAATAACAGTCTAGATTCCTTCCATAACCTCATTCCTCAAACCAGTCATCTCATTCCTAATCTCAACTCAAAGATCTTCCTTTATGTGCTCATACAACTTAGGGTTCATTTTCCTCGGTGGCATCCTTAAAGATCTAAGGTGTAACTCCCTCAAATCAGTGATATGGTTCACCAAGATAATATCAAAACCCTACTTCTCAAGAACAACTCAACAAGTAGAATTTTTTTTTCCATCCACCTTATGCAAACCCTTCACTGCTGTGTGTAAGGTTCAGTCTCTGCCACCTCTCAAAAATGCCACAAGAGTGCCACAAGTCCAAAACATTAGATTGAAGCCACCACATGATCAAAACCTTCACTCTAATACCATCTGATGTAGTTAAGAATAAAGAATCCCCAATGGAGATGTCAAATCCTTGCAGTAGCTATCAACACAATGGAAAACAACAATACAAAATCAATAACATAAATTGCTTCAAAACAATAGCCTTATTATTGAGAATTTCATCATGCATGTCGGGCTATAAGGCCTTTTAGTTTTGGCCACATACAGTGAAACTAGTTAACAAGACTTAGATCTAATATCATATCTACCCAATCCCACAAGCTAATCTAGCTACTAGCTACTCAAGCTCCCCCGACTTCTCCCTTTTCACAGAATACATCACAACTCTATATTTCTAAAAAACCAACAACAGGTTAGCCTAAACAAACTATTACAACCCCCAAGCGAAACATGTTAGACCAGTCGGCCTCAAATCACAAAAAAAATACAAAAAATAAATGCTTTGCATTGATTGATCCAACAAACAAGTCGTCCACACATAGAACCACCTCAAAATCCATACCATTCACCTCCAATGATCAGAAAAACAACTAGAACCTCAATCTATTGAATAGTTAACTCCAAGAACTAGTGTCATGAAGAATAACAACAACCGATAGAGAATCATCAGTATCTCAAAAGATAATCCACAAGAAGAAGCACTATCATAGACATAGCATCTATGAACAACAAGGAACAAACCATTTTTACTGCTCCTGTCCAACATCTCTACAGAATGAATGCTCACAAAATCTCAAAAATTTTCTGGAACCATAAATTCCTTCATACATCCAGTCACAAAATCTAACATAACCTGATCATGGTAACTCCAATCAAGTTTTGATCCTAGGAAAATATTCCTAATGATCCCATGAACAAAATTTCATGACCGCACCTTCTGAAGATTCACAGAACTCAATCAAACTAGTAATCACTCAACCAGTGACCAAGAACAGAAAACAACCACAAAAATGGAAACAATTATCCACCAGAACATCGATTATTTTTGGATGATGCAATATTATGAAGGACCCAAGATGCTCCTACATCAATCCCTGTCTTACCAAGTTAATTTGGGGCATGCGTGAAAGAAAAAAACAATACAAGCAATAGATCGTAATATACTTGTTCTTCTAAATTAAGGAATAATTCTAGAATTATTATTGAAATGGAAAATTTCACAAGAAGAAACTAAGTCCTTTACATTATTTTATACAAAAGTAATTTTAGTATGTCATTCAAATTGAAATTCAACACACCAAATTATTAATTGAATATGTATATTGTACTTTTGAACAATATTGGCATGTTATCATTTTTTCTATGTAGGTTTAAGAAAAGGATTACTCCTATGTTGAAACTGTATATGCCAAATGTGGCCTTCTAACTTAGCCATACACTTCAACATGATCAATATTCACCAGTCACACACAAGAATGAATATGGATTTATTCATCATGCATGCCTGTATGATTAGACCTATTTCCTCCTATCTAGATGAGGTTTTTTAAATAGCTCTCATAATTGAGAGTCCAACAACCTATACCGATCTATGAATGGAGGATTTAATCTAGAAAAGTAAGTGCAAGATTAATCTAGGAATGACAGATTCCAAGATTAATGTAAGAAATAAGCATGAGATTAAGATAGGAATGAATATGAGATTAAGCTAGAAATTAGATTAATATAAGAGTTCTTGAAAGAAGCTAAACTAGACATGATTAATCTAGTAATGATATTAGTTTATTGCAAATGAAAACTAAGAAATGTCATAGTTTAAATGTATGAAAATTATGGAATTGAAAATGCAACAGTGATTTGTTGCAACCATGAATTCTCTCTCCTTTTTTGAATGAGAAATGAGGTTCTTTTATAGGATGAGAGTCCAGTTAGAATGGAAAGTTTCCTTTGAGAGAAACAATTAACACCTCAAAATCTAGTTCAGATTAGCAAGTCTCTTTTGAGAGAAATAGTGAACTGTTGTCTTTTTGAGTGAAGGAAGTAGTTAACTGATTTGTTGCACTTTTGAATCTCAGTCAACCGAAAGTTTCCATTTTTGAACTGAATTGAGGATTTTGGAGAGATTATTTGATTCAATAAATGAAATATGACCTCATAAATGCATTTTATCAATTATTTGAATAATTAAATTCAATTATTGAAATGAGGATATTTATTTAATAATCAAATATTATTTAATTCATTTTTATGTATTTTAGCTAAAAGGGGGAATTTAATTAAATTAAACTGCTAGGACTTTGTAATTAAATTAATTTGTTTATAGGGTTTTTTTTATCCAATTACAATTGATACTTAGGAATTAAATGCAGTATGTGATTAATGCAGATTTAGGATTTTCTGCATTTGACACTTAAGTCAAGTAGAGTTAGTCAAAACTCAGAATTTCCTAGTACAATAGGACTTTGATGATTAAGAAGAATGATAAATGCAACAAAATTGGTTAGGGTTGCAAGATGCCAATGTTGGGGTGTTACATTTTTCCCCTCTTTGAATTGATTTGCGAGCAGCGCATTGATTCAAAGAATAGTCTGATGTTTGAAGCATAGAAGGATAGTTTGAAATTGGTTTTGAGAATTGATGTAGGTTTCAAAGCCATCTATAGGATAGAGCCTAACTCTCTGAAGTCTAGGTTAGATTGCCAAGACGCCGGTTAGATCAAGTTTTTGAGGGTCATCTCCAGAATAAAGCTTGATTATTAGGAATCCAGGTTAGATTACCCCGATACCTAATAGATTGTCACTTTTTAAAAGACTGTAACCAGAACAGGGCTAAATCTTCAGGAGTTAGGGTTAGATTACCCCAATACCTGGCAGTGAGATTTCAAGAACCATCTTCAGAATGAAGCTTGAATCTCAGGAATCTGGGTTAGATTGCCCAGACACCGAATAGATAAGATTTTGAGAATCATCTCCAGAATGAAGCTTGATCCTTAGGAATCCGGGTTAGATCATCCATACACCTAATAGATTGAAATCAGATCAGATTGATTAAGATAGATTGAAATTGATTCAATGATATAATCATCTTGCCCCCTTGGGAGTGAAATGGAAAAGATGACATGCCATAATGAAGATTGAGAGTGAGAAATCACAGCTAGAATTTGAATCAAAGGTTGAGAAGAACTCAGAATAGATTACAGAAGAGTCTGGAAGAAATATCAAAGATTGGAGAGAATGTTGAGTGGATATGATTCTGAAAAGAAAGAAACATCAGAAATTCGACTGCACAAGCATGTGATCGCATCGTTGGCAAGATTTAAAATGCATTTTTGAGCTATATAGAAGTGTCAGATTTTGATTTTGATCCCAAAAATGGAACAATTTTTAAAATTAGATTCCAGTTCAAAGAATTTGGAATTGAAGAGTGAGAGCAAGGATCAAACACTTGGGCAGTAGTGATGAAGCCAGATTGGTGAAGAAGAACCCCTCATCATACAAATCAAGGAGAACACAATGAAGTGAACACCAAAATGCTATCTAGAATGAACGTGCAATCTTATGCTAGATGAAAATGAAAGTGCAATCCTATGCTAGAATGACAGTGCAATCCTATGTGAGATGCAATTCCTAGGACATGGTTGTTGGACCCATTGGATAGTTATCATCATAGAGAATTTGTGGAACATCGGAGTCGATACAATCCTTACTGGTGCCACTGCAACTATAAGAATATGAATACGACTTTCATTAGATAAGATATGAGAAACTAACGTAAGCATTGGGGAACAAAATTTGAGATGACCTGATCATTGTTTCCAGTTTGATATAGTAAGACAACACCAGTACACAAGTAGAGCAATAACAATTGAGGAGATAATTCTAACCTCACTAATAAGCAATAGACAAAGATAAGATAAATGAAATCAATGAGAACAAGCAGCATACAAAGAGAAATTCAATCATAGCTCAACATGTTTCAAAGTTTGTGAGTGTATAGGTATAGGGGTGTTTGGAAAACATTGTTGTGCTTGTGAGTGATGTGTGTTTGATAGCTATCGACAGATGTTGTTTATGTTTGTGATATCCAATGTGTGTTGAAAAACATAGATGTATCCAAAGGTAGTGTTAAGAAACACTGTTGGTTGGGGTGTTGAGAAACACCAGTTTGTGTTAGTAGGGAGTTGTCCTTGAGAAATGAAAAGATTACTAACTCAAGTGTGATCCAAAGATATGATCAAATTTGGGGACATATGCCCTTAGTGAGATTTTGAGAACCTTCTCCAGAACAGAGCATGATCCTCAGGGATATGAGTTAGATTGCTCAAATACCTAATAAATGAGATTTCAAGAATCATCTCCAGAATGAAGCTTGATCCTCAGGGATCTGAGTTAGATTGCTCAAATACCTAATAGATTAAGATTTTGAGAATCATCTCCAGAACAAATTTTGATCCTCAGGGATCTGAGTTAGATTGCTCAAATACCTAATAGATTAAGATTTCAAGAATCATCTCCAGAATGAAGCTTCATCCTCAGGGATCTGAGTTAGATTGCTCAAATATCTAATAGATTAATATTTTGAGAATCATCTCCATAATGAAGCTTGATACTCAGGGATCTAAGTTAGTTTTCTCAAATACATAATAGATTAAGGTTTCAAGAATCATATCCAGAATGAAGCTTAACTCTCAGGGATCTGAGTTAGATTACTCAGATACTTAATAGTTGAGATTTGATTAGGCACCCACACCCCTAGCTAATAAAGGATGACTAAATTGACTCATGTTGCAAGGAAAAATCTGAGTCAATTGCCCCCAGACTATGACTCTCAATCGGTGTAAAGGAAGGAGGGTTCTCAGAAGAACCAAAGTGTCACACAAGTGACTGAAACCTATGTACAAACTGAAGAAAAGAATTGTCAAGACAAAGTGTGGAGTACAACATCAAATTTAGTGGATTGATGTCAATTTGTAGATATATCTCATTTGTGAGAAATGTGATCAGTACGACGATAGTAGGCGAACGTAGTGAGAACCATTGGTGACTGATGTGAGAGAGATTCACAAGTAGAAAGATCTAAGTAGGATAGTGCCCCTAGAATAGGAAGGTTGCCCCTAGAGTATGACCAGTTTTGATCTATGTAAGTTGGTGTCTCAAAGGTAACTAAGAGTAGGTTGACTCCCAGAAATCTGGGTTAGATTTCCTAGATACCTAATAACTTATCCTCTTTCAAAATATTGTCCCCAGAATGAGGCTCAATCTTCAGGAGTCATGGTTAGATTACCTCGATACCTCTTTATTGAAAGATAGTCAATAGGGATTTTTTTTTGGTTGATGCATAAAAGTGCCTATTGCTAGGTTTTCACCAAGATGATCATTTTTTAAGAATGTTTTACGATTTTTAGAATTTTTTAGGACGTTTTGCAATTTTTAGTCTTTTTTAGATTGCTCAATCTCAAGAAAGATCACATTGGTTTTCCCCCAGTGTCTAGAAAGGTGTAGGACATTGCAGATGGATTAGAAAGTGGATGGATGAGGTGAAAAGACAATGATGGATGAAGAGGGTGTATGCGTCCCTCAAGGCTAGTCTCCTCAAGATTACCCAAGCTAGGGAAAAAATAAAATAGCAATGTAGGCTCTTGGAGTAGTGCTAGATAGCATATGGGATGACGACCTGATGTCATGAAAATTATGTGGTCCAAAAGAGTGGACATGTCAAAAGAATTCTAAGAACTTGTTTTTTTTCAAATTTGATCAAGACCAAGGGGTTAATTTTGGATATGATATAGTTATAATAGAACAATTTGGATAAGAGGTAATGGAGGTCTAAGTGAATGTTTTGGGATTATGGTAGGAATGCTTAGAAATAGGAAGGATAGGATTGGGATAAGAAAGATCACGATAGGGTAGCATAGATGAGTGCAAGTGAGTAGTCTAATGTAAATGATAATGCATGTCAAGGTACATGATGCTCATGGATAGGCTCAACCTTGTCAAGATCAACAGAAGGAACATGGATGTTCATGAGCTAGCTAGATGTAAGATATGATAGATAGGATGAAATGGAAGGAACTTTCCCCCAAGTGAAGAGTGCAAGTAGGAGGAATTATGCAATGACATCTATTTCCCAGGTTTTCATCATGGTACTTATCCAAGGTGCCAAAAGAAGTGGTTTTCACCATAGGATGGATTGATTTCTCTTTACTTTTTCTACCAAGGTGCCCATTGACAAGGTTTTCACCAAGGCACTTTTTCTCTTTTTTGTACTTTTGATTTTATGGAGGAACTTAAGCTTCATGCTCTTTAAATACTGCCCCTTTGAAGGATATGCTATGATAGGCCAAGGCCACTAAAAGTATGCTCAAAGATGTTGATAGGGTGATGGTAGGGAAGATTGATATGGAGGATAAGGGAGATGGTAGCCAAGGATTTATGTGATGGATTGGATAAGAGGGATGGAATGATATGAGATGGAAGGGTGGTTGGTAGGTGCAAGATATTGGCTAGGGTATGGTGACGAGATCAACATTGACACACCCCTTGAAGGGTAGTGGATAGATGGAGGAAAAATGGATGGAATAGCTTGAGAATTTGATGTATGAGCTGAAATGGATCTTGGTACACAAGAAACCAAGATGGATGAAGTATTCAAGGTAATGGAGTTTGGGACATGGGGACCCAAAATAGAGTTATAAGATGGGAGATATTTATATGGAGATGCAGTGGAAGACTTTGGAAGCTTGGATGCCAACTCTGACTTTTCCTTTTTGTTCAATCCTTTGAAGAGATACTTGAGAATCCACATAGCTTTTGATTTTATTTTTGTATCCAAGTCCTTTGGAAGAGACTTGGGAATCCACATAGCTTTTGATTTTCCTTTGTTTTTGGATGATTTAGAATGCAATGCATCCATGATGGTTTTAGGAACCCATATTTTCTTTGATATTATTCTTTTCTTAGTGGACCTTTGTGGTCTTTTGAATATTTCTTTTTTCTTTCTGGTCACATGTCGATTAGATGAGACAAAGTGATCTTCATATATAAGTGGATTCTTGGATTTGTGATGTTTTTGTTGTACATCCAAATCACTTCCAAAAGATTTAGGAGTTGCAGATGAATAGGGATGATATGAATGGTTCATCTGAATGGGTTGATAGGGAGAGTTCCAGGATGTATGTCTTTGTTGATCTTGATAAGAGATAGGATAAGATATAGGAGATGTAAGAGTTTATTCTAGGAAGAAATAGAAGGGGATGATAGGATCATCATGATTTTGGTCAACCATTGGATAAGATTGGATGGTATCTTGATCTTGATCATCAATAATATTTGTTTCATCACACTTTGGATGAGCTTGTTGACATGGAGCCACTTCTAAAGACAAGGTAGGAGTGTTGAATTGAATGAAGGATTCTTGACACACTGAGGGAGAATCCTTTGGAATAGGCATGATAAGCGTTGAAGCACATGGAAGCTTTAGGTCTATGATCTTTGAAGCTTGAGAAAGGCTTGCATCTGTATGCTGATTAGCTTGGATATCTTTTAGAGGTAGTCCTTGAGAGTAGACATAGTCGTCATTAGGCTCATTCTTTGATAGAGATGGTGTGGCTGGTTTTGAAGCTTTAGGAGATGGAGGAATGGTGGGAGAAGTAGATGTGATATGGTAACCATTTCTAGACATGGATTCTTGATATTGATCATGCTTGAGATTAGTATCTTCACTAGATGATTCGTTAGGATTTTCCACTTTGATTATGCCATCATCTATGAGATCTTGGATTTTATGTTTCAAATCCATGTAAAATGAAGTTTTATGCTTACTTCTTCGATGATATGCATAATAGGGAGTCAAGAATATGAATCCACATGATTTGGCTTGAGGCAATGTGATGAGATTACGCTCAAGAAGTGCTTCTAATGTCAATTTATAAGATTTTCCCAAAGGAGTAAAGACTCTTTCTAAAGGACAATTAGAAACTTCTTGACTTGCAATATCTTTCTTTTGCAAATAGAAAAGAATTTCATCTGATTCTGTCATAGTTCCCTCTACATTCTCTTGATCAAATATAGGATTGTCATAAAACTATTCTTGATCAAAGATGGGATTGTCATACCAAAATTTATCCATGTTGGAAGGAAGTGGAGAGATGTGAGAATCATGATCAAATAGGAAAGCACAGGTTGATCTTAATGAGGATTCATCGGATGAAGTATCTGATGACATGTAACTGATTGAATGTTTGATAATGTTAAGTTGAAGATAATTCAAAGCATTAAATCAGTTAATGGTTTGTATTTTCGTTGATGTCAACTTGATATCATCTGTACGTTCATGTAAATAATGCCTGTATAGTTGGAAAATGGAAGCACTTCCATGGTAGACTGGTTTATCCTTTTGAGTAGGTTGTTTGGGGTCATATCAAGCACCTTGAATGGGTTCTTGACTTTGACCTAGCTTTCCCCCTATTTTGCCTCTTATTCCACTTCTTTCCATCTAGTTTTTGGCATCCTGGACTACAGATCTGAGGTTTTTAACTTCAGGGTCAAGGTCAACCTTTTGGGTCTATGTCAACCTCAACCCTAACCTAGGTTAGGGTTGACCTTGACCCTAACCTAGATCAGGGTTGACCTTGACCTTGACCCAGGGTTCAAATCTCAGGGTCCCATAGTTTTCAGATCTCGATCTTTGCAAAAAGTTATTTCCCGCTTCCAGGTCGGCTATTTTGGGGTTCCGAAGCGGTAAATCTTAAATTATATTTAATATAGGTCCTCTTCTAGGGGTATGGTTATAATTGGAATTTAATTCTCCTATGTCGGCATCCTTATAAGATTGTGCCCTAATTTCATATAAAAGGAAGCCTTCTCCTCTCATTTTCTCTAAGTCTTCCAAGTGCAAAAAGGTCTAACCAAGATTTTGTTCAAGCATCCATTATTCTACATGTTTTTAATCTCTCAAGGTGTTCAAGTCTTCCTCTCAAGAATTCAATTGCTCCATTGAAGATCAAGGATTCAAGATTTCAAGCCTTTGAAGGGATTTGGTTCAAGCATTCAAGATTTATCATTCAAGCCCTAGATCTAGCCATCATGATGGTGTGATCTTCCTTCAAGATCCTTTGTTCATCCTCAAGAATCTTTCATCATCTCTTCAAGGTGGATTCCAAGCATACAATAATGGAGGTTTATGGTTTCTAAAGTCCATGCTTTCATATTTACATACTTGCTTACATTTGAATTGCAATTACATATCTATTCAATATCATAGCTTCATTGTTAGATTCAATTCTACTACTTGCTAGCATTCTAATTTCAATTATTTATTTCAAGGTTAATTCCTAAATCAGGGTTTGACTAAGGAAAACCCCTCCCCCACAACAAAAAAACCTCTTTTTCTTGTAGGTATAGGTTCAGAACAGCAGATTTGAGACCAGATCTAGATACCCTTTTCGGCCAACTTCCGGGATCCGCGAACAAAGTCACTTTCGGATCTGTGCAGGTCAGGGTTGACATTATTGGGTTAGTGTTGACATTTTTGGGTCAAGGTCGACCTTTTTCATAAGAAAAAATTAGAACGGAAAATGATTTTTGGGTTTTGTTCATCTCTGTGTTTCCTTTTAGGATCATACTTCAAATTTTCCAGAAACTGAGTACAGACCCCAGAAAACAACATTCTTTGATCTACAATATTTCAAGGTTAGTAATTTTCTATCATTAATTTCAATTAAAATCCTTAATCATTCTAAATCTATCACACATTCATTTCAAAACACATTTTAAGAGGGAAACCTAGGATCTCCTTCTTTATTCTTATTTCCAATAGATTGATTCATTTATGCATTGATCCTCTTTGGGTTGATCAATTTGGATCCTTCCTTTGTGCATTTGAGAATAAAAGGGAGTATCTTATTTATCCCTCCACTCTAATAATTAAATTTAAGGTGATAAGTGATTTGAGTATCAAAACACTCTTAGTCCATGAGCATCATTCTTCTCCTTTACATTTTGGTGAACCCACGATAGACAACTCTTTCTTTTTGGTGTTAGATTTGCGTGCATTTAAAAGTAGGTTTTCTTTTATGCTATTGAATTTATATTTCAAAACTCATAAAAATCACAAAATTTATTTAAAAATACAAAAACATTTACATTTTACATGCTTGTAGTGTTTTCTTGTGTTCAACATGTATGATTTTTTTTTTGAATACTTTGATAAGGATTTCGTTGTACAAAATGATAGACCCCTTAATGAGGTACATGTAAGTGAGAATGAAAATGGTTTGAATATGATCCTCATAGATCCTATTCCTATTTCATCCTCCTCCACAACTTCTCCAATTGACCTCTACCATAGGATGTGTGCATGGTTACTTTCATACTCCTATATTTACAACATTGATACGCCTATAAAGACTTCATTTAGTGAGTGTGATGTTGCTTTATCTTCTCTTGTATTACCTTGCAAGGATATATTAGAGAAATAAGATGAATTTAATCTTTCCCTCCATGGAGATGAGTTAAGGATTGATGTTAATTCTTCTCCTAATATATGTCTTTTCTATGAACCTACTCTAGAATATAATTCTTTCCCCTATAGGGATCAAGCTTTAGGCGCTCCTAAAATGGTCTTTATTGATGATAATACTCCTATTTGGGATGAAACTTTGGATTTGGATGTTGATTAATCTCTTCCTCATGAAGCCATTAGGGATGATTCTACTTTTTGGGATGAACCCGTGGATAAAGACATTGATTTATCTCCTCCTTGTGAAGATGCTTTGATACAAGAGGCTGATTTATTAATGAATGACATATTCATACATGATGATGACTCTTTTTCTAAAAAAAAATCTCCTTATGTAGACATTTTAGAGAAAGAAGAAAACATTATAGATTCTTTACCTCCATTTGGGATTCCTTCTAGTGATGAGGCATTAGCGGAGAATGATATGAATACCCTTAATTCTCTCCCTCTTAGTGATGATGCTATGGAGGATCAAGCTCCTACCTCATCTTCTCCTAGGATGTATTCCTTTATTTTTCCTTCTTGTGAATCTATCGAACATAGTAATGATGACTTAGTGACTACTGAAGTTCCATTGACTCCTTTTCACATGGCTTCTTGTTATGGTCATAGTTATCATTTACTAGTTAAACAAGGATTCCATACTCAAGGATGTGCTAAGCATAAATAGGGAATTCAAATGCCCTTATAGAATGGGGGGCATGAGCATTCTTATGGATTGGGATTTAATCCTCAACAACACATCAATATTACCAATATCTCAAATAACATTTCAAAACATGATTACCCTATGAAGGAATTTGACCAAGAAGTTGTTCTTCCTAAACTCCTTCATGCTAAGATAATTACTAGACCTAAACGCAAAAAGAAACGTAGTCTATACTTGAAGATTCTTCCTTTTTGTTTCTATCATAGATTTCATGATCACTCTAATGAATATCAAGATTTACATTATAAGATTAGGCAGCTCATTGATAGTGAAATTATTTATATATCATGTGGCAATGAGTTATATTTCAATCCTATTTTCTCTAAATAACATTTATGTTCCTATTATGGAACTCCATATTATGTAAACAATGTTAGCCTAAAATTTGGGGGCTCATTTTCTTGCATAGTATTGCGAGTGATATAATAGGTCCCCTTTCATCCTTGTCCCTACACTTGGGGGGCAAGGATGCCATCTCCTTATTTTCTATCTTTTCGGGATTCACTTTTCCTTGGTTAAGCAGTATCTATCTACTATTTGATATCCAATCATACATGAAAATATTGGTTTGCATTAAGGATCTATGTCTTTGATTAAAACCTATTTTTTTGTTTGACATTGGGTTTCCATAGTTGATAAATCTCTCACCTTGGAAACTAAATAATGTACTATCCCTCATAAGGGTTACTTTTTGAACTTCTCACATGATATCTCTTTGTTACAATATCTATTGATATAATTTGATATATCCCTTGCTTTCATCCCTGGGGGGCAAGGTATTTTTCTTCTTCCTCTATCTAAGGATCTACTTTCCTTAGCTTAGTGGCATTTGTTTATCATATAACATTATTTTCTTATAAAGATTTATGTTATGGCCATTGATACTCTCTTATTTGAGAGGTGATAGTCCTAGGTCATCACCTCTTCTTTATTTTGCAAACTATGCTTTTGATAAACTCTTTCTCTTGCTTTGGGTTAGAGTTTGATTCCTTCATCCTAAAATTCCACTTCCTCTTGATTACATGGGGCTTGTTGATTGAATCTTTGGTCCCTCTTTTCTTTAGAAGATGAAATTTTATCCTAAGCACTCCTCTATGGTAGGGCTCTTGTTGATAAGATCTCTTCCTTTTTGAGAATCCTTTTTCCATAAGTCACATATCCATTTCATGATTATCTATGCTCTTGGATGCAAGGGTCACAACTCTTCACTAAGAATATGGTATACATTGTTGTCAAGATGGATATCTCCTTACCTTGTGAAGTAGGTATCCTCTTTTCTCTTCCTTATCCTACCTAGTGGGTAGTCATGATAAGGAGGGGAGAATATATAGGGTCTCCCTTGTACTATAGTTTAGTTTAATTTACATTTTGCAGCATGCTAAATCCTCAGAAGGTAGCGCACATAAGTTGCTAAATCCTGAAGAGACACGCATTTTTACTTTTTATGTTTGCTAAATCCTTGGAAGGTAATACACACAAGTTGCTAAATCCTTAAGAGATACACACCCTTTTATTTTACAATATTCTAAATCCTCAAAATTTAATGCACATAAGTTGCTAAATCCTGAATGGACATGCATTTTACATTCCATAGTGATACAAGAATGTTGATCTATGGATATTTTCAAAAGCCGTCAGAAGATGCATTTACAATTACAAGCACAATTTATGGGTGAACCTGTTTGGGCTCTCCCTCCTTGGTGATTCATAGTAAGGTGGGCATCTTACTAGGTGAGGTAATCACTTTCTCTTTTCTCTCTTTTTCTTTCATGCTAGTAGGATTAGATCATGA
>MU223317.1:2444652-2462936 GCA_018584345.1 Thuja plicata | reverse complement strand
ATGCAGCCCCAAATTTTCCTGACATTTTGTAGAGGCGTGTCTCAAACCGACATAGTTTTGCCAACTTTATTGATCATACAAAGGTGTTGGATGACCCATAATCACCTTAAAAATAACAAAAGACATGTTATAATTACGCGGGCTTCGCCAAATACTTTTATACCTAATACCTCCCACCGAATTTGCCAAATAAGGATTAGTATTAAAACATTCTGATATCTCTATTTGATCGATGGCGAAGTTTCAGACTGTTAAGTGCAACTGCATACTGCATTGGCGAGTCGCGACTGCATTGCTGAAATTTAATTTGAGGCAAAGGTAAGTGATACTTATTCTGTGACTCTGTGATTTTGAGTTCATTATTCTGGAGTAGGTTTGCAAAAATGAGATTTATTTTCCCTTTCAAACTGAAATACATTGCACATTGTTGATCTGTGCTCATCCAATGGTCGCTGGAAGTCACTATCACGGGTCCCATTAAATTTTGACTTGTCATCTGATGTCACTAGGTCATGTGTCACTTAATCATTTTAAATTACAACTTCAGCTTATTAGTTATTATATTTAATAAATGTTTAGTTTTACATTGTAGTCTAATTTAGATTTTAATTATACTTAGTTGAGGGTTAATTCATGACATGTGCATTGTTTCCGGAGTAGGTTTGCAAAAAATAGGGTCTATTTTCCCTTTCGGCCTGGAATTCACTATACATCATCGATCTATGCTCATCCAATGGTTGGCAATCATTGTTTTTAAAATTGTTACATCTCTAATTAAATTAAATATTTAACAATTAATTATAATTTGAGTAATGTTTAACTCAGACTTTAACATTGAATTGAATTGAATTATTTCTATTTGTATTATAATCAAAATTACAGTATCACACATCGATATGACACATTGAAAAATAAAAAATAGAAACTTTCTTTGTCTCTGGAATCATAAAGAAACTTAATCAGTTTAAAAATTCAGAATCTTAGTCTTCAGATTTAAAAATGGAAGTACTAATCCATCGCTTAAGCATACTTAAATCTCTAATACATAGATAAAACAACTAATTAAAATATTTTAATCACAGAGAAGTCTAAGAATCATTTTTTGTACCCATAAAAAGAAAATTGAAATGAACTTGGAAAATTTTTATTATTTTTTTTCATAAAATTACATTATACATTAAGAACAGAATCCTAGTCCTACTTGGCAACTTCTTATCGGTATAAAAAAAGAAAAACAAAAAACGTGAAACTTTGCATGTCCATTTTCAAAAGACCAGGGAAACGGGAATGTGTAAACTAGGGATCTTCATCTTCCCTTTCGTCTAAGTAGAATTTTCCAGAGAGAATAATCTCTGAGAATTATTCAAGCCATGTGTAGTCTGACTCATTGAATTCATGAAGGAAAAACCATTTCCTATGTCGTGTTATTTGCTAATCATTGAGGCTCAACAGAAAGGGTTGTCTAGCCACATTTCTGCCCAGCTCCAACAGCTTGGGTATATCTCTTGGCCAAGGGATCCCCACCCCTAATTCCACAAAAATAGCAACATCGACATCATCCTCCAAGAATTTCTCTTTAAAAACCTTCCTCAGCAGCATCAGCATATCCACCTTCTGTCCTCTGAGGTCGAGGAGAGACACAAAAATCTGGGACGTAATGTCCATGTAGATGTGGTATCTGTCAACATTCTCAAGGAATTCTCAACCCAATAACATCAACACAACATAATTTATAAAAGCGCCACCACCAACCTCCCTACAAATGGAAGTGAGGATTTCTTCTGAGACATTTTTCAAAAAGGACATCTGGTCATCTGGGGATGTGCATCTCAAACGGATTGGTGTGTCCATCTTTAATTCTCAGCAGCGTAAAGACCTAAAAACCTAAACCTTAAAACTAGAGGCATAATTTCAACCATCGACAGCTCTGACTCTTAATCTACCAAATGCAAAATGAAGAAGAAAGAAGCCAAATTGTCTATAAATATCCCCAACCCCTTGATTGCTAGTGATCAAAGATACTTAGCAATTAATTATTCTTTCTTTAATCATATTTAATCCATTGTCCTTAATATTTAATGTAAATCTTTCCCATAAATGCATTATGCATGCGAGAGATTTAAATCCATTGTCCTTAATCTTTCATATCTATATGTAAAGCCTTCCCATAAATGCATGCGTACTATCACAATTAAAGATGACAACTAAATAATGTCACTGACAAGGCATTTATTTCTTATTGAGTTACGAGTTACAAGTTGTAGTTGCACTAACCACCATCCACATAAACAAATAACTAGTAGTAATCAATGATCATGGTTATGATGCACTTTTTAAGGCTTGATACGTGTCATCATTTCGGTGACTTCCCGCAAAACTTTGTTTCCTTCAATAAATTTGGCTCAAAATTAAATTTCAGCCATTGATCTAGGATCATCGAATGGTCTCAAATAATACATTTTACAATATTAAACAATGGATATTACTAATTAGGTTATATCTCCATGTGTGATCAGTTATATTTGCAACAAATAAAGGCGATATTCGTTGGACGTGATATTGCATTAATTACAATGTTACATCTCTAATAAATTGACATTTGGCATTGGCCCACATGACGAGTCCCATCCTTTGAAAATTGTCAATAAAATATTTATTTTTCTCAGAATTAACAAAAAATTAGCCAATAAAATAAATAAATTTTCAAAAGGTAGATAAAATTTGCCAATATATTTATTTATTTTTCCTTCAAAAAAAATCATTCGCCTCATATATTATAATTTTTTAATTCAAAAGAAAATCATTTGCCTCATACAAGATATATTTTCCCCCACATTAATGTATTATTCACCAGGATTTTATAGAAATTTCATTTGGCAGGGAAAAATTCACCTTTGCCTTTATATTATTTTTCTAATTTGGAAAAAAAATTCGCCATCATCAAGAAATTTTTTCCCCTAAATTAATGTACGATTCGTCAGGATTTTAAACTTTTTCCTAGGAGGGGGTTTCTTAAAGTTATCCCTGGCTCTAAAGCCCATTTAGCCAAACAGTCAACAACACCATTCCACTCTTGAGGGATATGTGTAAAAATGACATAATCAAGAGACTTAACTGGAGAATCTGATTAATAACCAAAGCCAAGCGCCAACTAACATCTGTAAACTCCTATTTAGTTAGCAAGTTCACAACCACCTGAGAATTAGTCACAAATAATCCCGCGCCAACCATGCACACAACATTGCTCCACCACAAACAATATGGCAAGGGACTCCATTAAATTTTTAGTATGAAATCCCTTATACATGGAGAAAATAAATTGGACGTCACCATAACTACTATGGACAACTCCACCATTCCTGCAGGTCTTGGATTACCCTGAGAAGAACCACCAATGTTGATTTAAAAAAATAGACAGAGGAGTCTAATGCCCCTCATGATTGCCTTGTTGCAAAGGTTTTCTGGGCCTACTACTATGCTGTTGAACAACAAACACAAGAATCCCTTCCTGAACAGGAAAGGTGAAGTGATTGCAAATAACATCCACGAGGTCCATACCCTCATTTAACTCACTCCTAGTCAGACTGTCTCTCAGATAGAGTTGATAATTTTCCAGCACAGGTGCATGAACCCAATCCCAACATCATGAAAAATCCTCCTTTTTCTTTCTAACCAAATATGAAATAGAATAAAGGAAGGTCCAATAGCCCAGACAACTTGAAGAAAAGAGGTTTTAGAAGGTGAGTACGCCAAGCGATCTCAGAACTCAGACAAAGAAGAAATATGCTAGCAAGGATGACCCCAAGCACTCCACCAAAAGTGCCAACTATTCTTGAAAAAAGAGCACTAAAGGAAAAGATGAGAGACAGACTCCTCATCATTAGTACACAACACACATATCGAGGGGCCTTGAAAGCCGCTCTTGCAAAAGTTATCCCAAGTAAGATATCGATTATGAGCCACCAACCACATGAAGAAATTACACTTCGACTAGAAGAATTTATTCCAAACTTGTTGGTAGTGGGATAGCATCCCTCGCAGGATTCACGACATGGTTTAACAGTCTCCCATGGATTCTATAAGTCTAGTGGTTGTATCGATCATTAACAGGTCAATCGTTTGGTGCAATGACAACTCTAGCTTTTAACAAGTGGTATTAGAGCTTGGTCATAGGTTCAAATCATGCAGGATGTGGTGAGTGACGCTGGGAGGGTTTTTTTTTTGTTGTGGGCTAGCATCCCTCACAAGATTTGCAACATGGTTTAACAACCTCCTATGGATTCTTTAAGTCTAGTGGTTGTATCGGGCATTAACATGCCGATATTTTGCTGCAATGGCAACCCTAGCTTCTAACAAAACTTGCTTCCACCAAGGCACCTCACCATCTCCAAAAAATTGTTTAGTAAGCTCCAGGTAGCCTAAACAAACAAAGTAATTCCTGGATGGAGCACCACCCCAAGCTAAAAAATTAGGTCCCATCAACGAGTTGCACTCCCTAGAAGCCAATATTTGAGAAAGCTCATTCTGGTCCCTTTCTGAGCCTCCTAGTGGACAATCAGAAGAATTCTTCCACCTATATCCAACAACAAGGCCCAGATTATGGACTGTCTTATTTAATGTACCACCATATCCCATCTAGCATCAAGAAAAGAATCAAAGAGAGCTTGAAGATATGGGTACATGGACAAAAGAGGAGGATAGACATCCCAAGAGTCACTCTAAAATAGAGCCTCAAAGCCTCTATTACATATCTAGAAAAGACTACTCTTAACCAACTGAGCACCAGTCTTTAGAGTATGCCAAACCATAGAACCCCTACCCTCCAAAGGAAACTGAGAAACAATCAAAGGTAAACTCCTAGTAAGTACTTATGCATGATAATACGGGCCTAGAGTTGAGTCTGACAAGAACACCAATGCCAATATAGTTTGGTTGCAAGAGCTTGGCCACTTAAGATAGTAGATAAGAGACCAAGCCCTTCCTCCTTCTTAGGCCTATAGACTGTATCCCAGTTAATCAAACTCCATTTAGAATTTTCCAAACTACCTCTCCAAAGAAAACTGTCATGAGAGAGAATCAAACTCCTTAAGACAATACACATGACCTGCCTGAACCATGCTTCTATAAATAGGAATAGCCTGAGTCATAGATTGCAAAAGAGTCACCTAAGTAGTTGTAGAAAGCCACCAGTGAGTCCAATTATTAACCTTCTGTCGTAACTTATCAAGCAGGTTCTGCCAAAAGAGCCTAAGGTGCCTGTCCACATCAATAGGAATTCCTAGATAAATTAGAGGGAGAGAACCAATTTAAAATCTCAAGATGTGAGCAATGTTTTGCTGAATAGGCTCCTGAGTATTGGAAAAATAAATAGAGGATTTTTGCTCATTGATTTTCTAACCAGATGCAACCCCTTCATTGATTTACAAAAAGAAATAGGCCAAAAGAAATCCAGCTGATTTTCCCCTTCCTTTTTTGGGATAAGAACAAGGAATGTGGAGTTCAAGGCCCAGATCATTTTCTTGTTAGCATATGATTCTTGAGCCACATCTTATAGATCCTGATTAATAATATCCCAAAATTCTTGAAAAAATTCTACTGGATAGCCATCAGGATCAGGAGCTTTGCCCTTATGCATACCAAAGACCACCTCCTCCAACTCAGACATAGAAATTGGCCCCATGAAAGAATCATTCATCGCACTAGTAACAATGGAGGGAATAAAAAACAAAATAATATTTTCCTTACTGTCAGCAGGAGGAGAATCATCAGAAAAAAGAGTAGAATAAAACTGGATAGCCTCTTGGGACATAGCAGGCAAGGAAGTCAATTGAAGACCATAAGGATTAATTAAAGATGAAATATAATTCCTATTCTGGCGAGCCTGCACAGATTTATAGAAAAATGTGGTGTTCCTATCCCCTTCTTGAAGCCAATCTATCTGAGCCATCTACTTCTAATAAATTTCCTCTCTAAGTTCCCATTCTTCTAAATCCCTATAAGCCTGGGATTCCTCTCTGCCCAAAACTTTAGAAAAACCAAAATCTTGAATCTGCAGGTCATAATGACTACCAAATGATCTTTTACCCGCATTCATGGTATGAAGATTACCAAAGCATAACATGTTCCATTTCTTCAGCTTCCATTTAACATACTTTAATTTCTTAACAAAAGAATACATAGCAATACCATAGGAAGGGCCCCCATCCCTCCACCAATGAACCATTAAGTCATGTAGAGAAGAGTCTCGAAGCCACATCAACTGAAACTTAAAAGGAGGATTGTTGGGAATACCAACACAACTAGCATAAAATTTAATAGGCCAATGATCTAAGCCCCTCTAATCCAGAATCTTAGGAGAGAGATTGTTTCCAATCCAAAAATAGGAAACCAAAAATCTATCAAAATGTTCAGAGATAACATCTTTCCAAACTCTTCTATTATTCCAAGTGAAGATCTCATTAACCATTTTATTATCAGAAAGATACAAGAGATCCACATTTTCATGAAAAAGATTAGAAGAAGACCCAACCCACCCCTTTTCTCCTCCAAACTTAAAACTGAATTATAATCCCCTATTAAAATCCAAGGAAGGAAAGGAGTACAAGCACAAACTTACCTTGTATGAGACCAAAGCTCTATCTTCCCAGAGAGATCAACAGGAGCATACACATTAGTGCTCTGAATCGTTTCACCAGTGCTCAGTCTGCGAGTAACCATAGAAAGAGTTGAGTGACTAGAAATCCACCTGAGGGGAGTAATCTTCTTTGGGTCCCAAAAGATAGCCAAACCTCCAGAGCTCCCCTGAGACTCCACACATTGACATTGCCCATAATACCAAATACTAGAAACACATCGAGACATGGACTCCACTGAAAGCTTAGTTTTCTGAATACAAAAATATCGGAGAATGATCAACCACTAACTCAGCAATAGCCTTTTGGCTAGGGTTTCTATTCAACCCCGTAATATTCCATGAGAGAATAATCATTGAGTAGAGTGAGGGAAATGAGCTTCCATGGGCTTAACAACCCTAGACTCTACTAACAAATCTCCTGCTAATTTGATTTTCTCCTAGTCATTTTTACGACCACTCTTTGAAGGAGTAACAAAAGAAACTTTCTTATGGGATCTCTACATCAAACCCAATGCTAAGGAAGACCCCTTGCCTTTACCAGAGGAAAACACCTCCTTAACCAAGTCTGCCAAGACAATGTCATTATCCTGTAGCACAATAGGAGCTGTGAGAGCTCTAGTCTCTGGGCCAATAGGGGTGTCCTTCTGCTGCTGGACTACCACGTCTTGGTTCAAAACATGAGAATCATGTTGTGAAATCGCCCCATCATAGCCTGTCGCACCAGAAGAAACATTTGGAGGAATTCCCTCCTTTATGGCCATATTATCCAACACCTCAAACCGCTTAAAACCTGCATCCGATTGTATGTCCATGTAGGATCTCTTTTGTCCTTCCCCTTTAACCCATGTTTTAGCAGGGATAAACCCATCCTTATCAGAGCCGACCTCATTCATTTGGGCTTTCCCCTTATCTGCATTATCCATTGGGGCTTTCCCCTTACCCGCATTATCCATCGGGGCTTTCTCCTAACCTACATTGTCCATCTTCGGGCCTGTGGAAGAATAAACCCCACTAGGACCCCCAACAGGACCACCATTCCCCTTAGAAACCTGGGGGCACTGCCCCTGCAAATGACCATACTCATGGCATATTCGACACCGGAAAGGGAGAGATTCATAATCTAATTATTGCACCCATGAAGAAGACCCTAGACAAATTTCCAAAGAGCCTGGCAGTAGAATATTTAAATCCAGCTATGACAGTGGAGTATTTAAATCCAGCTATCTGGGCCCAAAAAATAGGCCTCAACAAAACCCCTTCCGAAAGTATAAACCCCACACCCCAGTGTTGCCTGCCGAACACACATCTCACCATTGGCAGCCAAACACAACCCTTACGAAACACCCTCTACCTATCTTCTCACGCACGAACTAAGCTGCACACAGAGGAGGCTAGGGCCCAAGCCCTAGCTCAGAAAAAACAAAAACGCAGACACTCACCATCGCATAAAGATCAAGATTCCTCACAACATTTAGCAGAAGTCTAAGAATTAATTTGCCCAGCATTGATTGACCTTGGGCATATTTGCCGCTGACCTTGAATAACAGCCTGAGCGTACGCTAGTTATGTTGAGATGGATCAATTTTTAGCCGCTTCAACCTAAACAAAGTTGAATTTGTTTCTACTTTCTCAGGGCAATGGATAAAAGTCAATTTGGATAATATTCTAAAAACCATATACAGCTTTTAAAGCTTCTCCAAAACTGTTAGACGGGAATAATACCAAGTATGAGATGGATCAATTTTTAGCTACTTTAACCTAAACAAAGCTGAACTTATTTCTGTTTTCCTCAGCCATATACAACCTTAAAAGCCTCTCCAAAACTGTTGGATGTGAATATTACCATGTACAATATAGTTTTATGCTTCCCCAAAACTGTTAGATGGGAATACCAAGTAAAATATGGTTTTATCTCCTTGTTTCCTATCTTCTTGAAATGGGGATTACCTAAATAATAGGATATAAGAGAATTCGAATGGAACGGGATGAGATCTTTAGTACCAAATCTATTCTTTTAAAACATGGTCACACAATTTATAATTTTCAGTTCTTTTTAATATGGTAAATTATTATAGTCTTAATAGTATAGTGTGGTGGTTAAATTATGACATTATAATTCTTATCATTCAAATTTTATTAGAATGTTATATTTGAATCTTTAAGATAAGATCTCCTTCTGTAATCTTACCCATTCATAACTCTAATAAAACTAGTTTAAATGAGAGGATAAATGATTAAACTCCTCCCATGAGTGGTAAATCACTGAAGTTCTCATAATAGAGACCAGTGTTCAGATTCTTAGAAAACATGTTACAAATGTAATATGAAGAGCCAATGTGGTCCTGTCCTTGTGGACTTAAGAAACAGGTCTAAGAGCCTTAGAACAAACAAAAAGCTTTTGCCGCCTCTCGCAGTAGAGCCATGGAAGGAATCTTATCCTAAGCTTGACCCTTTGTCTGCAACATCTTTTATGTCACAACCTCTTCATAGCTCATACTGCCATCACCAACACAACTTCCTGAGCAGGTTCTGACAACATAATTGGCGTGGCTAGAAAAGAAGGCCTCTCATCACCAGCCATTATGACGATTACGCTCTCTACCGTTTTTTGATCACAACCAAACAATTTTGTTTCAGCATTCTTTTCCCCATCTTCAATATTAATCATATGGGCACCTTCGTTACTACCTTCATTAAAAGATCTCCTTAGGTTGGACAAGAGCAAAAGAATAAAAGCAACTGCTAGTAAAAGTATGATGATACACACTCCTCCCAACAGATATGGAACAGGTGAATGCCATAATGTGTTGTGCAGGGCATTAACGCTGTTTGTGCTGTTGTTAGCCATGTATTCAGCTTTCACCTTTCCCACTGCAATTCCTTCTCATTCTTCACAGGTTATATAAAATTCATGGATGTTTGATAGAAAGACTGTGCAGGATATTAGAAGATCACGCGAATTGACAGCACACAAAAAGAAATGATTGTAGGATAATTTTTTAATTTCAAATCTCTAACTTTTATTGGTATTGGTATCAGTACTCTGTCATTCAAACAGTGAAAAGGAAGAAAGTGATTTGATTTTTAAGTTTATGCCCAGACATGATGGTCCGGAAGTACAGGATCCATCTCAATGGCATTTCCAATTCTCTCATTTTCAGTAGAGCCCAGGCAATGAGAAAAATAATTCACAGTTTATTTATTGATAGAAAATAAAGAATGCCCTGTAAACTTTTGATCTAACTTTAGATATCGTCATTAATAAGGCACTACTAAATAAAAGTGGGTGTTCTCATCCATAGCACATTATAAAACTTAACTACTATAAATGCGGAAAAGTAGATCTCTGAATATAAAGTTATAGGCAAGGAAAATTCCTTTTTTATTGTATTTATATAGATTTTATGGGCCTTTTAAATGCTCAACCAGATCCAATGGTTGCGGGTTTCTTTTTTATTTTAAATTCATTTGAGCGAAACTGATTTTGTTTGCAGTAATAGTTTGTTTCAATCTTTGTTTTGTATTAGGTTTGTTGCACCACTTTTGATTGCACAAACCCTTGAGCATCATGCATACTAGCTTTATCAAGAGTTTGAATATGCAAAGTAGATTTTTAGGGTTGCATTATTGTATTGCATTAGAATGTAAAAAAATCTAATTAGACAAAGAAATTATGTTTTCCCAATCCTAACTTATAACATTACTATGATGACCATAGAAATTTGAGTACCAAAATTGAACACCAACAAAAAGTGAAAAATGAATTAGATATATTAGATACATATGACTTAGCCAAAACTTACTTTTTTCCTTGAAATTTGTAGAATTGGAGCTCCTAGATGTGGAAGGCTTATGAAAGATATACAATTTTCTAATGAAAAATGAACATATGAATATAAATAGGGGTAAGATGATTTTTTTAATGCATCTTGGACTTTATAGAATGTGCAAACAAGGTGTTTATACAAGTATGCTATGAAATAGTCTCCATAGATATGCTGGCAAGTGTCACGTGTGTACATGGTTTGTTGATTATGTAGATGAGGTCATGATATATGATGCAAACATGATTGAGGATAAGTCCAAATTCCCCAACCATCAACTTACATGAATAGATAACAACTCTTCCATTTCAGCTTTTCATTACATAAACATTTAAAATATAAAATCAAAGTAACTCAATTTACAAAATGGTCTAATTTCAAAGAATATAAACTCAAATTATATTGACAAAATTTCAAATGTCTTACACACAAATGAAATAAAAAACCATCTCAAAATTCACATAGTAAATTCTTCCATTAACTATAAACACTTTTTAAAATAAAATTTACAAAACATTTTAGCATGATATAAATAAAATTTAGCATGCTCACATAATAGTGTGGATATAAGGCCATCAATCTAGTAAGATAAGACAAAAAAATGATTAAATCAATGACTACCATATTAGTCAATAACACTCCTATTAGGGAAAACAACTTAAACTCGACAAAGAATAGAAAACATAAGTCAACTAAAAAAAAATGATTTCAAGTAAAGCATATCAAATTGTGATTCCATAAAATGAACGGGAAAAATAACAAAAAAATACCCACCATTGTGCTTTCAACCTATGCTCCCCCAAGTTTTTTGGATGAGACACCTTTCTAGTTTGAGGGTACTTTTTGGCCATTTTTAGGGGACAATAGGGGACAACTATTAAAAAAAAGGAAATTTATCAAGTATTTATATGATAACATTGATAGAGCATTCATCATAGACATTATAGAACCTTTCCGAGCATGGTTAATGAATATGAATTATGATATTTATATATACATATGATCAATAGTCCATATTTTTCTAAGAGTAAGAATCTAAAGCCTTCAAGATTGCATGTTTTGTTGTCAAACACATTAACAAAGAGGAATGGTTAAAAGGGAAATGAAAATCGGTTATGAGGTAATGCCTCCAATGAGGTCAAGGGACAACGCCTCTTGCAAGGGTCTAGGGCAGTGTCCCTAATAGGATTGTGGGGCAGCGCCCCTTGCAAGGTTTGGGGTAAGCACTCCTGGTGCACTCCCTATTGTGATGTAGGATGGAGTCAAGGGGCAAGGCCCCACCACCAAGCCTAACTAAACACCTTCAAAACCACACAAACTTTCATGACAAACACTATTTTCACATTTTTCATTTTCAATCCTAAAGGAAATGTCACAAACAAAATAAATACTCAAAGGTTCTAGATATTTTTTTTAAATTAAATAAAATTGTCTCTGGATATGTCAGGGGATGGTTAACAATTCCCTAGACAGATGGGGAATGTTTGGACATCCCCCATTTTGAAGACAACTAGCATTTCCCTAATGTACCCTACTATTTTTTTATGTAATAAGAATGTTTCTAAATGTCCACACATTCCCAAAAGCATTTTCTACGGGGGGTTGCTCTTGAAGTTTCTCATTTGCAGAAGCTTCTTCAACACTAGGGAAATGCCCCATGTAATGTGGCCAGAGTTCCACCAGACGTGTCTACTTCTGCCCCTCCTTCCCACTCTCGTGGGCTGCATCAACACCGTAGTGGTTCTAGTCGGAGGAGAGATTCTCGGTCTTGGCCCCCAAACCAGCAACCCCTCCACGCTGTCGCTCTCCCCGTCTTTTGCAGACTTTAGCTTGCTGCCAAGATTCCCCTTCTGGTTGGGGACTTTGACCAGCATCCACTTGGTTACCAACAACCACTTCTCGTTGGCCAACTATGGAACCACAGGTTGCACCTGGGAAAAAGGTTTCCCTCAGCTCTCTTTGGCTATTTTACCGCACAGAGATGAGGAGGAGGAGGACAAAGAAAATGCAGATGGATGGACTCTTCCAAACCTAGAGCCTTCTCAAATTTTCGACTGGGGAGACATGAACAACAAGCAGGACCCTCCACCTTCCTCTGCCACTCCTTTGGCTGCTTGAGGGCTTCTCTTTTTATTCTTTTTGTTTGGTAGTTTATGTGCAATGGCCATATTACAATCCAGTATAAGGCTTGGCCTTTTTTTTTAAATGTTAAGTTTAAAAGTTGACTAGGTCTCCTCTCAAACTTTCTTATGCTACTCTTGAATTTTTCGATGATTAATTAAAAAAATTTAGTACAATTTTTACATTAAAAAAAGAAAGAAATAAAAGAAAGAAAACAACTTTGAAGACGTCCCTTGAGACTTCCCTCGAGAGCACTGCTTTCAACCCCTCGATAGCACACAAGCTCTTTCAAAAATCAGCCGCCAAATTTATTAAGCACCATTCTGGCAAAAACAGAACTACTAGTGTCTTTTCCCTTGTATTTGACTTCAAATGATCCTTCCTTTGATCTTTTCTCTTCTACGCAATCTGTCATTCTTTAAACAAATTTAACATTCTTGATATAAACCTGCTATCAAACTCTGCAGTTTATGAAGAATTAGATAAAAAGAATCAAGAAAAGCTTTTTTACTTCCTTCGCTGTAGTATAGTAGATATGAAAAATTAATTAAGGCTGCATGAAAATTCAAGAACGGTTGGTCCCATGAAACAATGTGAGATATCATAGAGAATATGACAACAGCAATGATGTAATTCATCCAATAAACACATTGCTGAAGGATCAAATCTCACAATGCGGGCATGCAAGGCCACAAGATCAAACAAATATTTAATGATTTGTAACAATAAAATATATCTATCAGATAATTTATTTCGTGATATTCAAGAACGGTTGGTCCCATGAAACAATGTGAGATATCATAGAAAAATGACAACAGCAATGATGTAATTCATCCAATAAACACATTGCTGAAGGATCAAATCTCACAATGCGGGCATGCAAGGCCATAAGAGTAAACAAATATTTAATGATTTTTAACAATAAAATATATCTATCAGATATTTTATTTCAGTATCAACCAATAATCTGTTACTAGCACCGTACCAGAGATAAGAACAGAGGAAAGAGATGGTTGTAATTAATGGAAATTTCAAGAGTATAATCATATTATCTTGGGCTTTATTTATTCTGCCGAATCGTTTATATCTTCTGGTTGGGGAATGATTTTCTGATTGCTGTATGGTCATCTTTTTTCACAACTTATTTATGTTTCAAATGTATATATTGACTTTTGCAAATAATTTTGATAAGATTGAGAATATACTGATGGGCCAATACTTGAAATCTGATTTTTCACATCATTTGGAAATCTCCTTTGTGGGTATCACATATTTGATGATTTTTTGGTAGAACATATCAAAATGTTATTCCAATTCTAACAGCTATAATGAATTCTTGTAGCAGAATTTATGCCCATCTAGATCAGATAATAATGCTGCTTTCCACTGTTTGGATGAGTTCTGTTAAAATTGGTTGTTGGAATTGTTTTGGAAAAAGGAAATGAAGTATTTCAGGCTTCAGGAATGTTTATTTTAATGAGAAGTAGTGATGATGAATCATTCTTGTGCGCCATTAACAAACAGTATTGTCAATTCACATAATCTCCTAACATAATCATGCTTAAATTTTTGCCTGGGTATAGATATCTTTATAACATATAATATTGGATTTTGTTCTCAAGTGGACATTGTACAAAGAGGTGCTGCAACATAGGAAACACAGCTGCGAAACCATTGCAACTTGTATTATTCCTATCTGGATGGCAACTGTCGATGGGAATATCCTACCTAAAGGAGTTTAAAGTGTTTTTACTTTTAGTTATTTAATACAAGTTGCATAATGAGAAGGAAAAGTGCCTAATACTTTTACATATGTGTCTGGAGGAGTTACAAGTCATCTTAATGGCAACCATCTGATTGGAAGAAAGTGGTGACCATGTGGCAGTCATGTGAACCCATTTACTTAAGTTTGAAAGATGCCAACCAAGAATGGCATGATTTTCTAGGTGGTGGCTTTGTTGATGATTTTGAAATTGTCAGGTACCATTCCTCCTTGCAAACACCTTTGTAGAATGGGTTCTTTGATTAGAAGCGGAAGATTTTCAGGTTGCTGAAGAGAAGGCTGCATAGAGTTGGAGAGGTCAAGTTTGGAGGCAAACTTCTATCTTGTAATGTTGTAAGGTTTATTTGGCTAATGGATGTAATATTTTTTAAAGTGTGCTTTTGATTTGTGATTTAATAGAAGAAAACTTCTTTCTTATTATTGTAAATTTTTATTTTTTTATGTTGTTGTATTGTTGGGTAGTGTAGCTCTTCATATATAGTCCAAATTGCAATATACTATTTAATAATAATAATTTAGCCTGTCTGGATATAAAGCCATCAAGCTATTGAAGTAAGACATAAAAAATTGATTAAAACCATGCCTATAATCTTAGTAACAGACAGCCAATAACTCTTGTATTAAGGGAAAAACTTTAAACTCGATAACTCTTATACTAAGGAAAACAACTTAAATTCTATAAGCCTAGCAAACATAAGTCAAAACAACAAAGACAAAAAAAAATCATTAAAATAAAGCATATCAAATTGTGATCTAATTTAAAAAAATAAAAATAAAAGCTCCACTAACCCTTTCAAACAATTGCCCAATTGCCCGTCAAATTCATTTAGAACCGTTCTGGCAAAAAAATAACTATTACTATATTTTTCCTTTTATTTGACTTCAAATGATCTATTTCTTGATCTTTTCTCTCATATGCAATCTTTTATTCATTATACATTTTTAACACGCTCAATATAAATCTAGTAACAAACTTTTCATATTATGAAGAATTGGATTAAAAAGCAACCGAGAAAAGCTTTTGCACTCACTTCCCTGTAATATAATATAGAGCATATGAAAAATTAATAAAGGCTGCATGAATAATCAAGAACGATTGATCCCATTAAATAATGTGAGATATCATAGAAAATATGACTACAACGATGATATAATTCATACAATAAACACATTGCTGAAGGATCAAATCTCATAATGCGGGCATGCAAAGCCACAAGAACAACAAATATTTAATGATTTGTAACAATAAAATTATATTTATCAGATATTTTATTTCAGCATCAACTGTTGCTAGCACTGTACCAGAGATAAGCATACAGGAAACAGTTGATGCTAGCACTTTACCAGAGATAAGCATACAGGAAACAGATGGTTGGAATTAAAGCAACTTTATTCAAGAGTATAACCATGTTATCTTGGGCTTTATTTACTCTACCGAATCGTTTATATTTTCTGGGAATTGATATTCTGATTGCTGTATGGGCATCCATTTTCACAATCTATTTATGTTTTAAATGTATATATTGACTTTTGCAAATAATTTTGATAAGATTGAGAATATACCGATGGGCCAATACTTGAAATCTGATTTTTCACATCATTTGGAAATCTCCTTTGTGGGTATCACATATTTGATTATATTTTGATAGAACATATTAAAATGTTTTTCCAGTTCTAACAACTGCAATGAATTCTTGTAGTGCGGAGGATAGCAAATGGGATATCTTGTAACAGAATTTATGCCTATCTAGATCTGATCAAAATGCTGCTTTTCAATATTGGGTCGAGCTCTGTTAAAATTGGCGGTCAGAATTGTTTTGGAAAAAAGAAATGAAGTATGCCAGACTTGAGGAAAGTATTATTTTAATGAGAAGTAGTGATGATGAATCATTCTTGTGCGCCATGAACAAACAGTATTGTCAATTCACATAATCTCCAACGTAATCATGCTTAAATCTTTGGCTGGGTATAGATATCTTTATAACATGTAATATTAAATTTTGTTCTCTAGTGGACATTGTACAAAGAGATGCTGCAACATAGGAAACACAGCTGTGAAACCATTGCAACTTGTATTATTCCTATCTGGATAGGGGCTGTCGATGGGAATATGCCACCTAAAGGAGTTTAAAGTGTTTTTTCTTTTAGTTATTTAATACAAGTTTCATAATGAGAAATGAAAGTGCCTATTACTTTGTATGTGTAGGTATATGGATACTCAGAAGATAAATTATATTAATAATAGAGTAAAATATAAAGTTTTAACATCTGAAAAGACTTTTCATATGTATGTCTTCTTTTCACATGTATGTCTTCTTTCTTATCTTATAGAGGAATATTGTTTGGTGTAGTCTTATATAATAATAAGTTTGTATTATGATTTTATATCTTTTAATCAATCATTTTAAATAATTGTTTCTAATTTTTACATTGCTTTTCTATTAACTAGATTTGTAAGTATGGATTTGACTTGAGTCATTATTATAGTTCTAGATTTAAACATTAATTCTTTTGTTTTAAAAATTAAAATTTAGATCTTGTGAACCTACCTAATTTGTGTTTGTGTTGATCTATGTGCTATATTTTCTTTATTGTTAAAGTCACATATTCATTTAAAATCATCAAATAATACTAGGACATCAATGGTTATACAACAACATTCATACGAGAGCATTAATGTCTTGACTTGCATTGTCATCCTACGTTCACCTCACTATCATTTTTTATCTTTTATAATTGACCCTCTTAGGGATTGAGAACTTGGAGAACACGAACCTCATGATTTAATAATTTTTGGAAAGTTGTTTGTAATCATTTTTAGTTCCTTACTATGATACAAACATCAATGCTCAAGAAAATAGTTTTCAATATCTAAAATATAGCTAGTTCATTGCAGTTATACATTTAGTTATGTGTACCAATTCATTTCTATAGACATAGAGATAAAGTCCATGGGCATAGATTAGAACCACAATAGGACAAAGACTAAATTGAAAATTTAGAGACATCCATTTGAGCAAAGCCCTAATTTTGATTGCATTCCTAACATACTTAACATTATATTCCATTGTCATATGTAAAACTAATTATTAGATTTGAATTTATTTAATATTAAAAAACAATTGTTTACTTGTGATGCAGGAGCATCTTGGGTTCTTTGGCAATCTTGCATCAACCAAAAATATTTCTATTTTTAGTTGTTCTTGTTTGCATGTCGCTGTGTTTTCAATGACGTTCCTTTGATTTGACTTATTTTTAGTTGCATACTTCGTGGCATGTTCTTCACGTTGTGTTTGATCATCATCTGGGTTCGTATCTTGATCTATTTCTTTTAGATGGAGATTTCTTGGATTTTGGCCCTGACCTATTTGTTCTTCATGTTTCATGACCTACTGGCATTTTTTGATCTCGCGAACCTTTTCCTTGGAATGCATACCTTCTTGGTGTTTCATTCGATGTTCATGGGGTTGTGGCTGATAAATCTTATGGATCACCCATCATGTTTCATCTATTTGAAGGAGATCAAATGTATTATTTGGGTCCTGAATTATATTTTCTATCATGTTTTTCCTACATTAGGGAATGCTATCAATCTTGGGCGACTTGTTTGTGATGCGAACATCTATATATTGATGTATTAGATCTCTAGTTTGGGGTGATTACATAGTGCTGAGATAAATAACTCTTGGAAGGTTAGCATTATAGATAGTCTCAGAATTAAATCTGTTATCAGGCATGTATGCCTGGAATGTAAGATTGCATGTTGCTAGCCAATTTGATGTAATTTCATGAATCGGGGGGTGGTCCCACAATAGTGTGTCCCACTTTTTTGAACATCCTGATTTTTGCTGAAATTGCACATTTTTAAGAAAATATGATGATTTAAGCCTTGAGAGGTCCCATTTGAAGGAGTAAATTCAAA
>MU223317.1:2389258-2415292 GCA_018584345.1 Thuja plicata | reverse complement strand
ATCTTGCATCACCCAAAAATATGTGTTTTTCTATTCAATAAGGGCTATTTTGTACAAAGCTGCTATTTTTGGAAACTTACTATTTTTAGTAAGTTGGTCGTTTGAACTCAGAATGTTCTAATTTTCCTGGTGAAGGCTCATCTTAGTCATATAAGAATGTCAGTTGAATTTCATTGCCAGATCGTCTTTATTGGCGAAGTTATTAAGGATTTACTGTTGATATTTTAGGGTGCAAAACCTTTGAGCTCAATTTTTATGACCTTAGAGGCTCTGGATCGAGGTCGAACCCCGGTTGACTAGTGTTTTGTGAGTCAAGCGCTGTAGATCGTGATCTTCCCTTTCTAGAAAGTGGTTATAGTAGCCAATCAGAGCTACGGTTCAAAAATTATGGCTTCCGGAAGTTGGGCTACCTAATCTCATGTTTTGTAAATATTTAAAGCTGGCCCTTTTGTAATAAAAGTGAAAAATAATTAAATGCTAAGGGTAGTCGGCCTTAATGGCTAGATTTCTGGAACCTTCTCGGCCAGTGGAAAATTGCCTATTTAAGGAAGGCCCGTGGTGTTTTCTAGGGCAGTTCTGGGTGGTTATTTGAGGCTTTGTCCTATAGATTATTATAAGGGATGCCCATGTGGCTTTTGATATTGTAATTCTGAAGTTTGTAATTCCACATTTGTGGAGCTAATAAGAAGCCAATTTTTTATTCTTGCAAATTTTTGTTGTTTCTCTTTGTTTCTGTCATGTACTTGTGGTATTAAGGGGAGCCCCCTTCATCAAATCTCTCATACCATACTTGGGGTCCTTATTTCAAACTATTTAAAGCTTTATGTAACGTACATACCTTGTTCTTGTTTGTTTTTTCAATTAATCCTCAGGTTGCTCAATGTATACTTCCTCTTCAAGTATCCCACTAAGAAATAAAGACTTAACATCCATCTAATATATCTTGAATCCTTTGTAAGAAGAATAAGATAGAAGTATTTTAACTCCTTCCAATCTAGCAATAGGTGAAAAAGTCTCTCAATAGTCAATACCTTCTTCTTGTGTATAACTTTTGCAAACCAATCTAGCTTTATTTCTGATAACTTCTCCATGCTCATTCAATTTGTTTCTGAAAATCCATTTAGTACCAGTAACATTTTTATCTTTGGGCCTTGGTACTAATTTCCATGTCTTATTATTCTTAATTTGATCATACTCTTCTTTAATTTCTTTCATCGAATCTTCATTATCTAGTGCGTCTTTAACTTTCTTTGGCTCAAATGTAGATATCAAACATGTATTGTCTCTTACCTTGTTTCTAGTAATCAATCCAACATCCTTATTTCCAATAATATTTCTCAGGGAATGGTTCCTCCTCACAAAATATTCCAAAGTAGGCTCAATAGCTCTCGGTTATTCAATATCAACATTAATTTTTTGAATTCCTTTTTCATCTTCTTCCTTAGTAGGTGCTCTCGGTAAGGTATTAGGAACATCACGTTGAACATATACAAACTTCTCATAATCTTCAGATTCCTTCTTGCTATCTTCATCATTCCTTTCTGCAAATTTATTAATTCTTACATTTTCACTTTCCACCATCTTTTTAGTAACTTTGTTCAAATATTTGTAAGCTTTAGTCTTTGTAGAATATCCTAAGAAAATTCCTTCTTCTCCTTTTGAATCAACCTTTCCTTCTCTATAATCTTTCAGAATATAGCATTTTCTCCCCAATTTTTTAAAGTAACTAACATTAGGTTTGTGTTCATACCAGATTTCATAAGGTGTTTTGTTGGTACCTTTCTTCATTTCTACTCGGTTCAACGTATAAGAAACAATACTCACAACTTCTCACCAAAAGTTCTGTGAAATTCCTTTTTCAATCACTAGTGTCCTAGGACAATCAACAATAGATCCATTTCTTCTCTTAGCAATCCTATTCTATTGTGGTATCCTCAGTACTGACAAATTTCTCTTAATTCCATTCTAATTACAAAATAGTATAAACTCATCAAAAGTAAATTAACCTCCTCTATCAGATCTCAAACATTTCAATTGTCTTTCAGTTTCTTTTTCAACTTGGGCCTTATACCATTTGAACATTTAAAATACATCATCTTTTTCTTTGAAAACATTATAGACATCATTCTAGAATAATCATCCAAAAAAAAGAAAATATTTGTCTCCGTAATAACTTTGAGTCTTCATGGGTCCACATAAATCAGTATACACTAAATATAAAATTCCTTGTGTAACATAAGTATTTCTTGAAATAGTAGTTTTAGTCATCTTACCCATCTGACATTCTTTGTACATAGCATTGTCATGTTTTTCTAATCTCGGTAGTCCTCATACTCTATTCTTCTTACTCACTTTGATTAATTTGCTAAAATTAACATGAAAAAGCCTTTTGTGCCATAACCAAACATCTTCAACTTTAGAAAACATGCAAATCTTAATAGAATTCTCAAGATAAAATAAATTACCTTTAGATTTTTCTCTAGTAGTAATCAAACCATCCTTCTCATCAAATACTTTCACCTTTCCATATTGAAATTCCAGTCGGTGACCTGTATTGTTTAACTGTGCAATACTCAATAGATTATACTTTAATCCTTCAACCAAATAAACATTTTCACATCTTGTGTTATTCAGTAGAGTTATAAAACCTTTTCCTTTCAGAGGATATGGATCATCATTACCAAATATAACAAATAGTCCATCATGTTTTTCCAAGGAAATAAACTTAAGTGTGTCACCAGTCATGTGATGTGAACAACCACTATCTATAATTCATGTTTCATTCTTACTTACTTGTGATATTAGGGCTCTTGGTTCTTCTTCATCAGAATCATCTTTAATAGAAACATAAACAACTTCTTTTCCATCATCACTATCAAAATAATCATCACCACTATCGAAAGAATCATCATCACTTAGTACTTCATTAGCAATATGACAAGATTTCTTACCTTTTTTTTGTAGTCTCTTTATCTCCTAAATTTGTTTTCTCTTTTGTCATTATCTCTGTTATATTTCTTTTCCTCCTTGTCTTTCTCAGGACAGTTAGATGCAAAGTGACCAATTTTATCACAATTAAAACATATCAAGGGTAACTTACCTCGGTATTTTCCTTTGCCTCTTTGTCGCCTTCTGGCCAAAAAAGCTTCAATTTCTCTTTAATTCTCATCACATTCAGTAAATAACTCTTCAAGACCTTCAATGCAACTATATAATTTATCACTATCATTTCTCAAATATCCATCTCTGGCTACAACTTCCCTATCTTTTCCAATCTTTAAAGTAGACTTAAATGCAAATTCAATCTTATGTAGTAGGAAAACTATTATCAAAATCATTTAACTCAAAAGAAGTTAACCTTCCAAATAGTAGCATCTAGTGAAACATTCATCTCAGGAATAGATCTTAGCTCTTGTATAATAGATACACGAATAACATAACTAGGTAGCAGGGTTCTCAATATCTTTCTTGTAACATCATCCTCAGTTATGATCCCAACAACTCCTCTAATAGAATTAAAAGTATCCTTAAGTCTTGTACTATAATATATTATGTTCTCTCCTTCTTTCATCCTCATAGAGTCAATTTTTCCTCTCAAACTTTCTTCTTTAGCTTCCTGAACATGCTTATCTCCACCATAGGTCAAAATAGCCTTATCCCACATTTGTTTTGAAGTAGTACAACCATCAAGTTTTATCATATTCTTTGTCGGTAAATGTAGAAGAAATTTAAATCATAACTTGTGTGTGTTCTTGTTTCTGTCTTTTCTCATTGATTTTCAAAGTTTGGTAGTCAGTGCAACATATTCATTATCAAGATAGTGAAGTCCATATTATCCTACTCCAAACACATGCAACCTCTTTCTACTTTTCCATGTAGAGAAATTATCCCTATTCAACTTTGGTGCTTCCCTCTTATACATCTTTAGATCTTAACTCAAGTACTTTTAACCTTATCACTTCAGATTAACTAGCTCTGATACCAATTGTTGGTCCACTGAGAGGGGGGAGGGGGGGGTGAATCAAGAAAATCAAAACTTAAATAATTAAAACTAAACTATCTGAATCTCTCGGTAACACTGAATACAGTAATCAACCAAATCACCAAACAACTCAATAACTTTTATGAACTACAACTGATTATTTGTTTGAAGTCATTTGTTGATGTTCAACCAAGTTGCAGAAGTGGTGATAAATATTATCAGTTAATGTATTGTCATTGATGTCAACTTATTTGAGAGTTATTATGGTAGAAAACATTTTTTATGTATTGAAGATCTGGAACAAACAATATTTATGTGGTCAGTAAAATGAAGAGTTCTGTATACACTGAGAGATAGTAATAACCGAGTAAAACACAGTGTATATCAAGTGACATTGACAAAGGAGTAAGGGATTACCGACACAACATGGTTAATACTAAGACCAAGAAATTAATTCTAATTTTGGCCGACTTGGATGCTAATCTAGAAATTGATGATTTTGAGGTAAAATATAAAGTTTGTTATTTGATCAAACGGTTATGAAAATTCAAGGAAGATCAGACGATAGATATTGAAATGTGTTTTGAACACAACTGCCGAGGAAGAATCAAGCGGGAAAATGAACAATGGAGATTAAGTGGCAAGATATGAAGGTTGAAAATTAAATGATACATGATTTCTATATAAGAGACAAGAGATTCATTTTTGAATCATGTGTGATGATAGATGTTGAAGCATACATGCAGATTTTATGCATGACTGATCAAATTGGTTAAAGACAAAACTGAGCATTTCTGCAGAAATCACCAAGCAAATAGAGGAAAGATGATTATAGAGAAGAACAAGTATGATATGAAATGAAGTGAAAAAATTGATCAGAGATATTATGTACTTAGAATAGATTTGAATATCTATAAATCAGAGTTGTATTTGAATCAGATCATTATTGTATCAGTTTAACCATTGTTACAGATAAATATCTTAACCGAGTGGGATAGTGAAACCTTATTATAACATTCAGAGAATGTTGATTGTTTTCTTGTTCACTCCATAGTGAATTCCTGGTCAAGAGAGAAATGTTAGTTTTAAATCCTCTAACAAGGTCACATTTAACAATGTGCATTGTAACCTTTAATCGGGTTGGTTCCTCACCGAGCTCACTTAAGAATAGTGAAAATATTTTGAGTTACCGGTCCCAGATGTTTTTTCCCTTAACAAGGTTTCCACATTAAAAATCTGTGTCAATGTGTATGAATGTTGTGGATTTTTATTTTAATTTACACTTTATTTTATTGACGTATATCAGTAATCACAATATTAATTTTTTCTGACACTCGGTAAATGCTATTGATGAAAGTTTAAGTTTATAGAATACATTTTCACCAAGCTAAGTTTTGTATGATTGAATTTTTTTTGGTATACATGTGGAGAAAATTGGTACTGTAGGATAATTTGTGAGAAAACTAATTCTAACTGATTAAACCGCCTCTCAGTTATTCTAACAATATGTATCAGAGATATCGATGCTTATCAGAGCATACAATGCTTATCAGGGAGAAACAGTGCTTAGAGGAAATTTTTAAAGGACTTGAGCTAAAGATCACAAGATGTATAAGAGAGATGCACCTAATATGAACAAAGATAAATTCCAGACATGGAAAAGAAGAATGAGATTATACCTATCAGGAATTGAAAGCAACATTGAAGATTTTCTAGACAGTAAATTCATATTATCTACTGGAACTTTCATAGTAAATCAGTTGAAAGAAAAACATGAATATAACCTTATCATTGTGGAGATTTCCTCTTCACTTATTGATTTTGAATTTGAAGATATCAAGACATGTGCAACTTCCAAGTAGATGTGGGATCAACTCACACTAGTTTATGGAGGAGATACAAAAGTACTAAGAGCCAAAGATTAAAGTCTTCGTGGAAAGTTTGATGACATGCGAATGAAGGAAGGAGAAAACATAACACAGTACAATAACTCACTTAAAGAAGCTATGAATTCTTTTCAAGGATCTAGTGGAACCATTGATGAAGACAAAATTGTGAGTAAGATTATTAAAACTCTATTTCCTATTTATTCTATAACAGTCTTTACAATTCATGAAATGAGAGCCACACCTGGAAATAACATTACTGTTGATAGTCTTGTTGAAAGATTTATTTCTTTTGAGCTGAATAACATTGACAACAGTATTGTACCATCTATGGAATCTACATTTATGTCCACTTTGAAAATTGGTAAATCTAGTAGCAAACACATAATCAGAAATAATAGTGACAGTGATAGTGATGAAAAGGAACTTGATGAACTTGAAGCTTTAATGGTTAGAAGATTACAAGAGGTAAAAGAAAATATAAAGGTAAACTAACTTTTATATGCTTTAACTATAAAGAGATTGACCATTTTGCTGCAAGATGCCCTAACAAAAAGAATGATGATAGAAATGATCAATCTAATGACAGAAAGGATGACCAAGAATTCAGAAGCAACTGACAGTATGACACAAGAGATAATCGGGATTACAAAGATAAAGGTAAGAAAGCTTGTTACATTGCCGAAGATAAAGTTAAAGAAAGTAACTGTGATACTGATGAAGATATTGAGACAATGTTTGTACCATTAAAAGATGATTCAGATGAGGATGAAAGGTATATAGAAACAACACTTATCTCTAAAGTTAGTAAACATGATATTTGGGTTATTGATAGTGACTGTACTCATCACATGATTGGTGACAAAGGAAAATTTGAATTTCTTGAACATTATGATAGAGGATCAGTAAGAGTGGGAAATGATACACCCTGTCAAGTGAAATGAAAATGTACTATTATGTTGAACAATCAGATCAAATGTGAAAATGGTTATTGGGGAAAATGACTTAAATACAATCTGTTGAGTGTTTCATAGTTGAATAACATAGGTCACAGAGTTGCATTTGAGAATAGAAAAGAAAGAATCTATGATAGAAAAGGAAAATTGATCGGCACTAGTGAATAGTCTAAAGTTAACCTATTCTATCTTGACATAGCTGAAACTACTTGTTTATTGCCAAAGAATAAAGATATATGACTATAACATAAAATACTTTGTCATGTAAATTTTGACAACATGGTTAAGATTAGTAGAAAAATAAAATTTAGAGGCTTACCGAGCTTATCTAAACCAAACCATGTAATGTGCAAAAATTATCAAATGGGAAAGATGTCAAAATCTAGTTTCAAGAGCAAGAATTTGTAATCTAATGAAATTTTGGAGTTAGTTCATATAGACCTATGTGGACCAATGAGAACACAGAGCTATTATGGAGACAAATATTTTATTTTATTTGCTGATGACTATTCTAGGATGATGACTGTCATGTTCCTAAAAGAAAAATCTGACGCATTTGATATGTATTAATTTGTATAAAGCTAAAGTGGAAAAAGTAACTGATAGAGATCTGAAGTGTTTGAGATCTGATAGAGGAGGTGAATTTATTTCTGATGATTTCACTAACTTTTTTAATGAGTATGGAATCAAAAGATATGTTTCTGCACCAAGGACACCACAATAGAATGAGATTGTTGAAAGAAGGAACATATCAATTATTGATTGTGCTAGGACATTGATGATTGAGAAAGGAGTCGCACAAACATACTAGAGACAAGCACTAAGAACAACAATTTACACACTGAACCAAGTACAACTAAAGAAAAATTCAAACAAAACACCTTATGAGCTATGGTATGGGTATACACCAAATGTAAGTTATTTTAGAATATTTAGTAGTAGGTGTTATATTTTGAAAGTTGAGAGAAATGGAAAATTTTATTTGAAAAGTGATGAAGGAATATTTCTTGGATATTCTACTAAAATTAAAGCTTACAAATGTTTGAACAAGAAAACTAACAAAATCATTGAGAGTGCAAATGTGAAAGTTGATGAATTCGCTGAGTTAAATGATGAGGACAACATGAAAGAACCCAAAGATTGTAGTAAATTTGTTTATTGGGAAGAACCTCATACTATACTAATGCAAATGCCTAGCATTACTGGGAAAAAGGGTAATGTTACCAAGCAACAGATTAATGTCACCAGGCAACAGGTAGCACAGACAGAGAATTAGGAAAATGCTGAAATAGAAGATCATGAACCTAAAGACAATGTAGATATAGAAGAAGATGATGAAGGACCAAGAACTGAACCTGTACTTGCTAGATATGTAAGAATACATATCCATGGGATCAGATCATTGGAGATAAAAGAGAAATCATATTGACAAGAAGTAATTTCAGAGATAAAACTTGTTTAATTTATGAATTTGAGCCTAAGAATGTTATAGATGCATTAGAAAATGAAGAATGGCTTAATGCCTTGAATGAAGAAATTGAGAAGATACAAAAAAATAAGACATGAATGTTAGTACCGAGACCGAGTGATAAAAATATCATTGGCACCAAATAGATTTTCAAGAATAAATTGAATGAAGATGGGCATGTAATAAAAAATAAAGAAAGATTGGTTTGCAAAGGGTATGCACAAGAAGAAGGAATTGACTATGGAGAAACCTCTACACCAGTTTCTAGAATTGAAGGAGTAAGGATACTACTTGCATACGTTGCATATAAAGGATTCAAGGTTTATCAAATGGATGTGAATTCCATATTTTTGAATGGAATACTGGAAGAGGAGGTATACATTGAACAACCTGAGGGATTTGTTGATCTTGATCAGACACACATGGTATGTAAGTTACACAAATATTTATATGGATTGAAGCAAGAACCAATAGCATGGTATGAAATATTGCATTCATATCTTATAAGTATTGGATTTATTAGAACTAGTGACAACAACAATTTATATTTAAAAGGAGGAAATGATGAAAAGACACTTATTCCTGAAATATTTTTTGATGATCATATATTTGGGGGTAATGATAACTTATGCACTTCATTTGCTGATGAAATGAGGAAATAATTTGAGATGTCGATGTTTGGTCAAATCAAATTTTTTCTAGGATTGCAAATTTTACAACAGACTACAAGAATCTACATTACACAATCAAATTACATCAAGGAAGTACTAAAGAAATTTAAAATGGAGGAATCAAAACCAGTCAGAACACCTATGATGACAGGATGCAAAATGACAAAAGAAGACAAGACACCTGAGGTAAATCAAACCTTGTGTAGATCTATGATTGGTAAATTAATGTATGTTGTTCACACAAGACCTGACATAGCACATGCAATTGGAATAGTTGCAAGATATTTTGCTAACCCCAGGGAATCACATATGACCGTTGTAAAATGAATTTTTAGATATTTGAAGAATACTGAGGATTATGGACTATGGTATAAAGAGAAGGAAATTTTGAATTGAAAGTTTATACTAATGTTGATTGGGCTAGGAATATAGATGACAAAAAAAATACTACTAGTGGAGCATTATTTATTGGAGAAAGAATAGGTACTTGGATTAGCAAGAAGCAAGGATGCATATCTCAGTCAACTGCAGAAGCAGAGTATGTTGTTGCTGTTGGAAATTGTTCTAACATAGCATGGATAAAATAATTACTGAAAGGAATGAATGAGGAGATCACCGAACCAGTGATGATTTATTGTGATAATACAAGAGCTATAAATATTTCAAAGAATCCTATAATGCATGCAAAGATAAAGAACATATCTATAAAGTATAAATACTTGAGTGAACCAGTACAAGAAAAAACAAGTAATACTAGAATATGTACAATCAAAAGAACAACTTGCAAACATATTCACAAAACTGTTACCAAAGGATACATTTGAATACTTGAGAGGTAGACTAGGGGTTCGTCCCTTGTCTATTGGTAACTAAGAAGATTAGGAGGTTGCATCAACATAAATGACATCAGAATTTCAATCATGTTGATGCAAAGATGAACTGGACCAACACAGAGATATCAGTACATTGAAAGATACCTACTGCACCGAAAATCAATGATATTTTATTTGGCTATTGAAGAGCTGCATATTTTTCTTTTTTGCATTGTTGTCAAAGGGAGAGATATATAAATGAAATATTAGGGAGAGATTCATGAAAATATCTATCCACTCAAGGGAGAAAAGAGAAAGGGAGAGAAAAGACATCTAATCTATGAATAGATTCAAGATCTTAACATTCAAAACTGTAGAGAGAGTCTACACAATGAGTATTTGTTTATACTATCACAGATTATATTCAAGCTAGGGAGAGCTACATAATTGTTTTAGTTGTAGAACAAAAGTTTGGTATTTTTTTATGGCATTTTATACTGTATATTTCATATTGTGTTGCCATCAATGCCAAAGGGAGAGATTAATGAACTACAACTCATTATATGTTTGAAGTCATTTGTTGTTATTCAACCGAGTTTTAGAAGTGGTGATAAACATGATCAGTTAATGTATTATCGTTGATGTCAACTTATTTGAGTGTTATTATGGTGGAAAATATTTTTTATATATTGAAGATATGGAATAAACAATTGTTAGGTGGTCGGTTAAATTAAGAGTTCTGTATACACCAAGAGACAATAATAATCGAGTAAAACATAGTGTATACTGAGCGACAGTGATAACCGAGTAAGGGATTGCCAAAAAAACATAGTTAATACTAAGACCGAGCAATTAATTCTAATTGAGGCCGACTTGGATGCTAATCTGGAAATTGATGATTTTGAGGTAAAATATAAAGTTTGTTATTTGATCAAATGGTTATAAAAATTCAAGGAAGATCAGATGACAAAGATTGAAATGTGTTTTTAACACAACTTTTGAAGAAGGATCAAGCGGAAAAATGAACGATGGAGATTAAGAAGAAAGATCTAAAGGATGAAAATTAAATGATACATGATGTCTATATAAGAGACAAGAGATTCATTTCTGAATCGTGTGTGTTGATAGATGCTGAAGCATACATGAGAATTTTATGCATGACTGATAAAAATGGTTAAAGACAGAACCGAGCATTTCTGCAGACATCACCAAGAAAATAGAGGAAAGAGGATTATCGAGAAGAATAAGTATGGTATTAAATGAAGTGAACAAATTGATCAGAGCTATTATGTACTTAGAATAGATCTGGATATCTGCATATCAAAGTTCTATTTGAATAATATCATTACTCTATCAGTTTAACCATTGTTATAGACAAATATCTTAACTGAGTGGGATAGTGAATCCTTATTATAACATTCAGAGAATGTTGATTTTTTTCTTGTTAACTCCATAGTGAATTCTTGGTCAAGAGAGAAGTGTTAGTTTTAAATCCTCTAACAAGGTCACATTTAACAATGTGCATTGTAACCTTTAACATGGTTGGCTCCTCACCGAGCTCACTTCAAAAGAATGAAATTTTTCTAGGAGACTGGTCCTAGGTAGTTTTTACCTTAACAAGGTTTCCACATTAAAAATCTATGTGTCAATGTGTATGAATGTTGTGGATTGCTATTTTACTTTACACTTTATTTTATTGACCTAGATCGGTAATCACAGTATTAATTTATTGACACTCGGTAAATAGTATTGATGAAAGTTTAAGTTTACAGAATAAATTTTCACTGAGCTGAGTTTTATATGATTGAATTTATTTTGGTATTCATCTAGAGAAAAGTGGGACTATAGGATAATTTGTGAGGAAACTGATTCTAACTAATTCACCCTCCTCTCTTAGTTATTCTAACAAACTTTAAAACCAATACATCTCACATATGTAAATCAATCATTCAAACTTAGTAAATTCAGATTAACACCAGATTTAATGAGGAAACCCAATTTGGGAAAAACCTCTATGGGAATTGTGACCCACAATAAAAAATGTACCCTTCTAAAGTACGTTTGGTTAAGAACTTATCCTGTTAAAGATTACAAACACATTTTCTAAATGTGACCTTCCTAGGGGATTCACATCAGATATATTAAGATATTCAATCTATTAAAATTAGCCTGTTTAGAGGTCTTTAAATACTCTTTTGGAATGTCACCTAAGTCTATGTTTTACAAATAAGATAGTTAAATCCACTCGGTTAAGAAATTTCTCTATTACAAATACTAATAAGCAATAGTAAACTTTGATCTGTAAATATAGAAACTACCTTTGCTTGTGTCAGATCCTTTATGCTCGATTGAATACTGAAAACACATACTCCATTGATCTTTTTCTCAGACTGTAGATTCTTCAATCTTTGTTTCTCTGTTATGCTCGGTAAATGATGTTCTTAAGGTTCTTCTTCTCTGTTCAATTCACCAACAACATACATTTTCTCTCTTAATTTAACATTCTTTATATAGACTTAATTTTGCCTCTTAATCTCCTTAATTTGATTTTCCATTATTTGCGCTCTGTCATATGATCATCTTCTTCATAATTCAGAACTCAGTAAACAATTTCACTTTTACCTTGAAACTTGTACTTTTCTTGGAATTCTCATAATTCGGTTTAACCGCTTGATCTTCACCTTAGATCTTCTCATTGAATTTTCATGTTCGTAGATCTTCTAAGAATTTTCATTTAATTCATATCCTCATCTAGCTCATCATTGATTTGCATTAAATTTGATCTTATCGTCATTTATAATCAATATCTCGTACTCGCTAAAACTTGCTTTGTAACTCGATAATTGTCTTTATTCACTGCTTGGTGTCTAACTCATCTTAAGTGCTCGGTGCTTGACATTCACTCGATGTTCAGTAACTTTGACTGAATAACATATCATTCTACCGACTGACTATGTCTATCATTGTAAAGTAACTCTTTTAGTCATAACTTAACTCTTTGCAATTTTTGACTTGATCAATGAATTGTACCGATTTGATAACATCAAATATATAGTAGCAAACAATTATATTATCATTACTTCATCATTGTCTGATCTATATAATTTTTCACCCATTTAAATTCTCCTCTTAAGATATGGTAACATAATAAAAATCAATTAATCAATCGCTTGACATCAATGACAAAACAATATCTGATCTAACTATTTCTACAATCATGATACTCAAGATCACTCGGTCTTCATCATCTCCATCAGATCTTCATTAGTTGATTAATAGACACTTGACCTTACTTCCAGTCACACCTTTCATAGGGCTAAAATAAAATACATAGTCTCTTCCAAACCTTGAAAGAAGGAACCCAATATAGCCTTCACACCACTTGGGTAAAAAAAAAATCACCCAGATGAGAGCCCTAGGAAGAGAAGACCTTACTAGCAAACTCAACTAAAAATGAAACCTTCCAAGCCATAAAAAAAGCCACCCCACTAGAACAGCTAGAAAAACTATCCAAAATAATATTAAAAAAGAAGGAAGGAGACTCAGAGTCCTCAAGAATACAAGTTGTACCAAAACTAGACACATTACTCATAGACCCTTGATTCTCCACTTTAGAAGTAGGAAAAATAAGTTAAAGCTCAGAGTGTAATGTTCCCAATTTTGATAAAATGACTTAATTAAGTTAATCAACTAAGTGGTCATAAAATTCAAAATAATATCATAAGGAATTATTTAATTAATTAAATTAATTATTAAATAAAGGAGCTAAAATTATTAAATATTGTGGTCTATGACCTATTGTAACTTTCTAGATGCTTCTTGGAGGCCTTTATAAGGAGATGGCTTGGTATTCTAAATCATGATGGAATTTCTTTGAACTCTTCTTTGTATTGCTAGAAGCTAGAGGCTGAAGGTGGTTTGGTTGTCTGCAGTTTCAAAGGTGGAAGACTCCCCTAGTCTATATTCACAATTTTGGCATGAGAGTCATTCCTCACCATAGTCTGTCATTAGAAATATTATCTCAGATACTTCACCTTGTGCTTATTATGGCCAATTTATGAATTCTTCAATTGAAGAATAATTTGTTGTAACCTGAGATATATAATCTGAAAATATGAATTATTTTCTCTTATCAATTCATTCCAGTCGTTGGTGTGTGCTCTATGTTAAAAATTTATCAACAATAATACATTTGGTATCTACGAGCCATATAGTTGAATCATATCAATTTAGGTGTTGGGTGTTGAAAGGTGCTGAAGGGAGCTGAAGGGTGTCGAAGGGTGTTGAGTGTCAGAGGGTGCTAAAGGGTACCAAAGGTGGAGTGCACGCAGAGTGTGGAGTATTTCTAGCAGCCCTGCGGTGTGTACTAAGTATCGTATGACATGTAGTGCGGAGTCATGCAGTGTGCATTGTGTAGACTACAAAGTACAATTTTATGATGTGTGGTGTGTGGAGTGAGAAGTGTGGTGCATAGAGTGTAGAGTGTGTCTTGCAGCCGTGCGGTATGTACTATATATTGTGTGACATGTAGAGTGCATTTGTGCAGTGTGTAGTGTGCTGACTACAGAGTCTAGTTGTACAACATGGGATGTGCAGAGTGAGAAGTGTGGCATGTAGAGTAAAGAGTGTGCAGTATGGTTGTGCAGTGTATGTTGTGTGACATGAGTTGTGTGGTGTGTAATTATGTGGTGTGCGGTGTGTGAAGTGTAGAGTGTAGAGTGCGGCTATGCAGGCATGTGGCTATGTGTTGTGTGACATGCGAAGTGCTGAGTGCAGTCGTGTAGCATGCGGAGTATGGTGTGCAGTGTGACATGTGACACGCGGATTGTAGTCGTGCAATATGTGAATTGGGAGTGGCATTTAGAGTGCCTATGTGCAATGTCTATTTTTCCATACAAGAAAACTTGAGTTCAACTATCATTATATATTTAGTGTCAAACTAGATTAATACATTACACAGAGGGAAAAAGAGCTCTCAAAATATTGTAACTAGACCCCCTTATGCTTTACTTTAGAAAGAGGACAAGAAAGATGAGCCTCAATGAAAATACAAAATGAAGGCTAAGGAAGCCAAAAAAACACACTCCACACATATGACAATCACAATATTTGCAAGAAAATTCTTTTTAGAAACCCTATCTTCAGAGAGCCCACTACCTCCATTGTCGTACCCGTTCCACACTATTCTTACCTTTAAAATTTAAGCTAGGGATATACTCCCTAGGCAAAACATAAATGCCACACTCCACATTAAAATATAATCTAGGGATACTCGCTAGGAGGAATGAAAATGAACCAACTCACATGCCATGGGTAAATCAAGATTCAAGATCTTTGAGGCCTCTCCATTGTTGATGTGGCAGAGAGTAACCTTATGTAGTTTGAACCTTGGTTGTAGGCGTAAAAGGGAGGAATTCCCACCATTTCACCAAAGGGTCACCCCCTAAATTTTAAATTTAAGCTAGGTAGAATGGAAATGCCCCACTCCACATCTTGCAAGTAAATCAAGATACAAGATCTTGGGGGCCCCTCAATTGTTGACACAAGTTAGAAGTTCAAATGTTTTTTGCTAACATTTTTGAGAACCTCATTTCTTGGCTTTTCTAAAATCTGAAAACATTATCTTGTAGAGAAGCTAAATGAGTATTCATAGTTCAAATTTTGTTGAAAGAGGATTGAATTTGGGCAAGCCATGACAAGTAAAAGGTTTTGTCCTCCTTAGGAACTAGTAAAAGGTTATCATTGTTTCTTGAATAGGTGAAAGTGTTGATAGTTATAGTTCTCTTTCAAAATGTTGATAGGTTCATTAATTATCTTTTGGCAAATGTACATACTTTATGTTATTGAGGAAGCAAAAAGCTACTAATCATTCAAGTTTGGTGGATTTTGGTTGAAATTCAGCTAAGTTAGAACAAGTCTGAGGTTTGTCATGTATCAAGAATAGGTCAGAGGAATAACAAGTTCTAGGTATGATGCTAAAAAACATACACAATCAAAGCCAGAAATTCAACTCTAAGTTCTAGGTACCTTGCAAACCCTTAACAAGAGTTTTGAGTTCCATTGAAACTCTCAACAAGATTGAAACTCAACCCTCTCTGTGGAAAATTGCCAAAAAACTTAGTTTTTCTTCAAGCTTTTCAAAGTTGGAGTATGAGTGAGTTCCTAGCACTAGTGGAACTTCTGACAAGTTCTAGTTCCATGTCTCATTGTCAACAAGCTAAGAAAAGGAAACAATGTCTTGGCTAATGAAGAGACGCAAAAAGCACGAATTCTTAAAAATTCTTGAAATCTTTCTAAGAAAGCATATATGTTTGGTTATTAGCAAGGATAATGACCCAATGACATAAAGAAAAAGGAGTTTGAGTTCTTAATAATCCCCAACATCTTGATGACTATTGGTGTTAGTAATTTGCTTGTATTTGGAGCTATTATGTAATATGTAAGGAATGACCACACGAGTGACTTTTTAAATTAAATGATCAATAATAATCAAATATTTTAAATTTGTTTTCAACCAGACTCAATGTTTTTTTTAAATACAAAAGATGCCTATTACTTTGTTATACAATACTATTAAAAATGCTCTAATTTGAATCTGCGCTTATTTTTGCTGATTGGCTTTATACTCTGTTCTTATTCTGCTAGCTTTTATTTAAAAAATTACAAGAACATAGTTCTCTTGCGTAAGAATTATTAAGTACTGAGAAGCTTTTATAATCTATGTGCGGTACTCAACATTTTCTGTAAAGTTTTTGTCAAGAATTTTTTTAATTGAAAAGTCTTAAGATAAATTAGAAACATGGAATCATAATATTCTAAAGACAAAGCTGACATAAAATTTTTCGAGACGCGAAGAATAGAAGATGCTTTCCCTACTTTCGGTTCAACAATTTAAAATCATACAAGCTGTCGCTTCTGCCATAATTTAGGGTATGATTAAAAGGAGGCGATACCCGACAAAATATTTAGATATCTTGATCATGATGAGTTATTATTCTAGCGCGCCAAATTCACAGCAACCTTAATTAACATGATCGTGCTTTCGACATTCAATGTATTTATACATCTATATAATGCCCATGTGAAAAGTCCCTGCAGTAAATGGAGTAAGTTCAAAAGAAAAAAATTGGTTGAGAAGAGTAAGGCTAAATCCATGGCTACTAACATCACAAATAGTGCCGATATCATCCCCAATGCCTTATGGCATTCACCTGTTCCATATCTCTTGGGAGGATTGTGCGCCATGCTTGCTTTGATTGCATCTGCTCTTATCATCTTGGCCCTTTCCCACTTCAACAAATCTTATGATGGGGAACAAAATAATCAAGGAGGGAGTAATATTGTTGAAGAGCGAGAGAAGATTGGCAGCACAAAGTTGTCTCTTTGTGATGACAAAATGGAGGAGAGTGTAATAGTTATAATGGCCGGGGATGAGAATCCATCTTTCCTAGCAACCCCAATAACTTTGCAAAATCATATTGCAATAGACAGATTGGAGATGGCAGTGTGAAGAGGTGATTGAGTAAAGATGGCCTTGAGGTCATATGAGGGTCAGGATTTTGCAGGCAAAGAGCTGAGTGAACACCGATTTGGCTATGAGATTCCTCTTTTCACAGTGAAGCCTGAGCTTGTAGAACTTTCTCTTTGTTGCTTTGCGGGTGTTAATTTAAGATTCAGAGGACAATGTATCAAATGATAGCTAGGGTTTTTAATTTTGCGTCAGAATATAGAGCTCTGATTTTGGTTCTTGATTTGAATTTGTTCTTTTTTCTGTTTAATACTTATACTGCCTACGTTGAATGGTTTGATGTCCTAACCTTATAAATCTTATAAACTTGTAAAAAACTTTAGCCCTTATTTTCAATAGATTCTTTTTTTTAATTCAATGTAAGTAAATAAAATGGATTAAGATCTTAATATTTTTTTTGAAAATTATTATGTTTTTCTCTAACTATGTCATTTTGAAAATATATCATAAAATCTAAAATCTAAAATATAATGTGAAATATTAATGAAGAAAATAAAGTCATATAATCTAGTGTATTTTTTTTTCCAAACTATTATCACATATTATTGAAAATTAATCTTTCTGTCTGTCATGCTCTGTTTATACATGATTCTAGAATAGCTGAACTCTTCTTAGATACCCATTGCAATTTGTATTTATCTTTCAATCAGGACACTCCTTGATTAAACAATCATTTGTCTGCTTGGCTGTGATGTTACTGTATCATTATAAAACTGAGAAAGAATAAAAATTGAAACATTCCATTTATAAAATAGAAAAGTCTATATTCTGAGAACTATTGAGATCTGCTTAACTTTATCACCTATTTTAGCTGAACAGTTCAAAACTTTATCACGCAAGTTAAAAGACTACAAACATATTCAAGCATGTCATCTGTTGCATCATTTTTACGTAACTGTTCATTTGTTAAATTTAAGTAGAAATGATGTTCTAATATATATTAATATCATCCATGTCTATTAATGTTTCAAATGTTTCAAATCATATTTTGTGATCTATTATCAAAGGTAAAATAGAATTCAAATGAGATGTAAGATAATTGTAACCCTAAAACTCAATAAAAAGAGGGTTGAAAGGATGAAAAGAGAAGATGGAGTAAAAGTATGCAGAAGATAAAATGATGAAAATAAGTTAGTAAAGGCTTTTATTGTATTTTGCATATTTATTTTCATTATTTAATCCTCATTCCATGTGCTTGCTCGGTCCTTTCTTTTCCTCACACCCTTTCACCTCTCTTTTTATTGTGTCTTAGATCTGTAACAAACTATCTTACATCAACTTTGAGTTCTCTTTCATTCAGATGATAGATCACAAATGTGATTTTTCCACACAATCAAATCTAGAAATAACAAATGATACTAACATAAATATTATTATTTGTTCTGAAATTTTTGAAGAATAAGATTTAAATTGTGATATTTCTATCAAGATTCAACTGTGTAGTTTTTGAGTCGAACTCATTGACTCTTGTTTCATGAGTAGTGGTTCACAAGAACGTATCTCTCCTGAGAATGAATGGAACACTTTGCACACATTGCATCTAGGTAATTCTCATAGAGGTGAAGCACTTTAACTCCCTGGAGGTCACTCATCCCCGTACTACTCTAGCTCAAGTGTAAGAGTTTCCTTGATGGTTAAGCCTCTTTTCTGGCAACCTCATTTACGATACCTTCAGCAAGTGTTGTGTCTTATGAACCATTCATTAGAAATCCCACTAAGCTTATCAATTGATAAGTAGGAGATTTTAATTATTATCTTTAATGTAGACAATAATATATTTGAAGAACTTGAATAGAAATAATATTATTTCTCCTAATAGTAAATTACTATTCAGTTAATCCTTATCCAACAGAATCTTGTATTCTAAAATGTTAAGTTTTTGGTTTTTTAATTAAAATTTAAGTGGGTAAAAGTTGTTTAGAAAATTGTAATTTCATGTTAAATGTTATAATTCACATATTTATCATCTCCATAAAAGTTATTCTTATAAATATCTAACTTCACATTCTATTGGAGATGGTAGGGTGAAGAGGTGATTGAGTAAATCATATTGCAACAAATAGATTGGAGATGGCAGTGTGGAGAGGTGATTGAGTAAAGATGATCTTGAGGTCATATGAGGGTCAATATTTTGCAGGCAAAGAGCAGAGTGAACACTGATTTAGATATCAGTTATATACACCTAATAATTTTAACTCCACTTTAGCTACTTAGATTTGACAGATAAACAGTAAATGAAAGATCCACAACACATAACACATAAAACTAAGATTTCTTCTCGAGGAAACCCGGTTAAGGGAAAATCTCGGTGGGAATCAAAACCACAAGTTGAATATACTCTTCTAAAAGTACTGCCTTATTAAGAGAAAAAATAGAACAAAGGATGCAAAATAAACCATAGGCTTACAACCCAATCTATAGGAACATTGTTCAGAGCTCACTGCTCACAATACAATCACAAATCTAGTCCTCAATCGGGTTCACCGATCTATCTTCAATTACAACAGAGTGGACATACAGTCCATTACAACTAAACTGACAAACAACATCTCTAATGCCAATACAGTTCTAATGAAGTACAAACTCTTCCTTAAATGCAAAACACAAGTATCAACAATTATCCTTACAATCACATATTACCTCATACCTCCCTTCAATAAAATGTCTCTCATTTATACCGTTTACAAAGATATAAACATTATGCTCAATCCCCAAAGAGATCCAAATCAAATCGGCTAAGACTTAGATAGGACCCAAATCTTCAACCATGAACACAATATCACGTCACCAAAGCAACATCAAGAATCACAACACATTACTCTATCAAGTCGGCTAAGCCCTAAATGAAGAAAAACAAACACACTACCTAAAAAAACAAATCCGATCACCTTGAACAATGAAATCCAATAACACGATCATTACACTATCTAAGAACACCAACAAGTACCATGAATACCATCTAGAATGAAATCCACACTTATCTTCATCTCTGGTAAGCAAGAACACAACCAAACTCTATCAAAAGATAGCTTGTCATACTCTGAATCATGAGCAATAGTGTTTGTGAATGCAATGATAAGGCACCATGAAATCACAATCTTCACAACCTTTAAAACATCAAATCCTAGATGTACTTATCAAAATACTTAACCACTGTACATAGGAACACTGTAATAATAGAAACCAACAAATGAATTAAACCTTACTCAAAATATCATCCAAACTTCTGTGAACCTTTGTAGGCCAACTACCAACACCATGGAACAATACCTCATGATTGCAACTCAAGATCTTCAATATAGCACATGAGCAGCTGAAATATTCTTCACTAAAAATACTTAACACACTGTCTGAAACAACAACCAGTATGTTGACATCAATGAAAAAACATTTATGTGAGCACACCCAAGAACCAAACTCTAATATTCTCAATAATCCCCCCTTTGGCATTGATGGCAACATGCAAAGTGAAAAACTGATCAATACACAAAGTCATTAATAAATCCAACTGATCACTTTGAATATCCAGCTTCAACACAATCTCTCCCAAGCATAATCACTTCTATTTTTCAAAAACTATCTCTCCCCCTTTGAAATCAATGGAAAAGGATCAAAGACGTCAAAAATAACTCAACTCGCCTAAAAATAAAAAAAAGGAAAATCTTAGTACCAAACCATAGTAACCATAACATTGCTCCCCCTAAGGAGTAGTCCCAAAACTCATCAATCCAGTGAATGATATTCTGATAGGTTTTCTCGACTGATGCCATCCTTAGCATCAATAGTTTTAATTAGGAGGGGCTATCACCCCAATATTTTCCCTGAGATACATAAATGTATCCTTCGACAAAGGTTTTATAAGTATATTAGCAATTTGTTCCTTAGTAAACACATATTCTAGTTTCACTTCCTTTTCAGTGACTTTATTCCTCAAGACATGATACTTAACAAAAATATGCATTCTCCTTGAATTTCATACAAGATTCTTTGAGATATTTATAGTACTATAATTATCACAATAAATAACAATAGGTTCATCAATGTTTATCCTTATATCCTTCAACATTTTCTTCATCAAAATAGCTTGATTACAGTTTATTGCAATAACAACATACTCAGGCTCAATAGTAGATTGAGAAATACAATCCTACTTCTTACTAGTCCAAGTAACTAGTCTCTTACCCAGAAAGAATGCACCTCCACCAGTACTTTTCATATAATCAACATTACCTTCCCAATCAACATCAGTGTAGGCATATAGAGTAAAATCATCATTTTTTCCATATCTGAAAATTCTTTTAACAATAACTATATCTCAATTTTTTTTTTCATTTCATTAGCAAAACCTCTACCTAACTCATCATTACCATCAAATATTATATCATCAACAGATACTTCAACAATCAAAATATTATCATCATTTATTCTAAAATATAAGTTACTATCTATAGTACCTTTGCTGAAACCAATCTTTGTCAAATACCTGTCCAATCTGGCATACCAGGCTTTAGGAGCTTATTTTAGTCCATACAAAGATTTATGCAATTTACAAACCATGTCTCCTTCGTCGATTAGAGTAAAACCAGTAGGCTGGTCAATATAAACATCTTCATATAGTTCACCATTTAAGAATGCAAAATTAACATCCATATATAAGCTAAATATGCATGAAGTAATCGAACATATTCTGTGTGTGAAATATTTCACATGTTACCTGCGACACAACACTTCAATAGGTCATTGCATTAGTGGAAAACATGATTAGATGAGCATATAAAGCACTAAAATTGACCTATTGCTTTCTAACTCAGAAGAGTATGATAAGTAACATAACAACCCTTAGATTATGCTACTACCAGTCACATATACGACTTAGCATGAAAGATTTGAGTTAAAAATAAACTATTTAACCATTAAGCATGCATTATAGCTCTAAAAAGAATGAAAATAGCAATGCATAAAAATGAATTCTGAAATATGATATGAATCTATGTTTTTTCTAACAGCATAACAATGCATTTTATTCTAAAATTATTGGCTTATTTATGCTCAAAAACACCTTCTATTTATAGAAGAATGAGGAGAGAGAGGGGGGACAAGGTGCATTAATGGAGTTGAAAAACTGATTAATGAAGTGTAAGAGGCATTAATGCCTTGGGTATTAATGAGGCATGGTGGAGGCATGGGCTTAAGGAATCTCCACTAATGAGGCATTAATGAGAGCCTTAAAGAAGCATGGGAAGGGTGTAAGGCAAGATTGAGAAGGTGGACTTGAGGAAAGGAATCTTGAGATTCCTTGACTTTCTCAAGTGGGTGGAGTCCTTAATCACTCCCTAATGGAATGTGACAACATTAGGAGGTGGGTTAGGATAAAATTAGGATTAGAATTAGATTTAACAAGGGTGAATGGGTTGCGATAGGTTTGAACCCATGGTCAAGGTGGTTGAAGTAGGTTAGGTTAGGGGTTTAGAGGAATATTAATGAAATGAAAAAAACTTATTTAATTCATTCAAAAATAGGGATATTAATTATTTAAACAGTTAATTACTTTTTAATAATCAATAGGACTATAGCCAATTTAATTAAATTAATTAGGCTAGGGGAATGGGTTCCTTTGCAAGTGAGCAATTGATTTAGTACTTTATTTAATTCCTAGGAAATTAATCATTTTTAGCCATGTATTTGATTGATTATTTGATTTTGGCTAAAAAAGTAATTAATTTAGTGATTTGATCACTTTAGGAGATTAAATTGATTTCAAAAGAATTATGACAAGCAGTAACAAGGTCATTTGAATATAATTGGGGGTATGATCACACTTAGGGAAAATAGGGTATATAGTCCGAGGAAACCAAATCCAGGTGGTTACATTTTCCCCTCTTTGAATTGATGTGCGAGCAGCTAATTTATTCAAAGAAATTTTTTGATTTTGACTTCAGAAAGATTGAGAATTTTGCTCATGATCGAACAAAATGTCTGATGAGATCAGTCTCGCAATTGATCAAACTAAACTGATAGAATTGTCTTTGAACTTGGTTGTCATCCAAAAGTCAATAAAAGATTTTAAAGATACCAATTTTGAACTCGATTGTCGTCCAAAGATTGATAATATTGATTTTGAACTTGGTTGTCATCCAAAAGTCAGTAAGAAGCTGCCAAGAGCTTAATAAGAATCTTTTAAAATGAGAAAACACAAGATATCCATCTTATGAGAATCAAATCTTTCTATCCTACAGTTCCAAGTTAGTTAAGGAAAATGTCATGCCCTTAGTTGTTTGATAATGAAGTCATTTTAATGCTGTTTTTACCAAGAATTTGATTGATGGTAGTGTGATCATGCCCCCTGAAGAATGAAATTGAAGGAAGGAAATGAAAACCTCTGTTGAATTATGTATCACTTGCATGGGACAGGTAGGACGAGAAAGAACAAAGTAGAAGAATTGAAGAAACGGGGGTGTGTTAAAAATAAACACACAAAAATCAAGTTAATTATGTGAAAATGTGAGTGGTGAGATTGATAAAATGATGTCAGACCAAGATTTATGAGAAAATGTGCAATTTGACAGATTTTCAGAACAAATGGAGCAAATTTGCATTGTCAGGAGTTGTCGCAAAAATGTTACTATGCTACATAAAATACCTTACAAACCTTCGATTTGGTTCCTGATTGATCGAATAGAGAACATAAATAGAGTTTCAGTTGCCTGGGAGGAGTTTCAGAACTCCTAAATAGCTCAAAAGACCAATATAAGCCTCAAAAATTACCATTTTACTATTCATTTTCACTTTTATCTATAGTAAATCTGAGAGCTCTATAGAGAAGATGGTGGTCCCCGTTAGGAAGCATCATTTCAAGCTTAGCCATCAACATCAGCACCCAATCTACTACCCACCTCCGGTAAGTACTCAAAAAACTACCTCGTGAATTTTGAAAATTTGAATTTCATGCATTTTTATAGCTTTTATAGTCTTTTGAATTCTGGGTCACATCCGGGATTCTGGATCACACCCTGTCAAACCCGTGTTGTATCAGGTATTTCCTATATCATATCTGGTTTTTTCAGATTTCTGCATCGCATCTAGTTTTGTTGTTTTTAGCTTAGTTTTCCTAGTGGATTTTTGGTTTGTGTTGTTTCTTGTCCCTTTAGGATCGTACCCCATGTTTGGGGCTACATCCCAGATTTCAGAGATTGCACCTGGTATTCTCTGTCGCATCCTTTATTTCAAGGATTGCATCCGGTAAAAGAGATCGCACCCTATCCTTTCAAGATCGCACCTCATTTTTAGACTTAGAAACTTATCTATTTTGAACTGTTTGCCTGTTGCAGACCTTGAATTACTTAGCTGATCAGGAGTCTACATCTTTGTTGTAGATAGGGCACTGATTTATCTTTGTATGCACCAAAATAGGCATATTTTGAGGTAGTAGCATTTAGAGGCACATATCCAGGTTGTGAGGAGTGGACCTCAGATGCTCAACAGGTTCCAGTTTTGTTCCAGAGCAAGTACCTCATTAGGAGGAATAGATATATTGTAGAGAATTTTGTGCACACCTGAGTTTTGAGACAGTACAGCTGATGGCAGGGCAGGATACATGATATTACTGTATACGCGTGGATCTAGGATGAGGCACCATTATGGGGTGCCCAGCTTAGGTATGAGACACCGCACCAGGAGATTAGGGACATGGTTCTAGAGTAGATTGAGATCTTCACCTGGATGTTGTAGATGCAGGTTGCTCAGATGGGTACACAGCAGAGATGCTTCAACATCCATTTCCTTGATTCACAGTGCTTGAGGAGGTCATTCCTTGTATAGAGGAGCTGATAGATTATGATTATGAGGATCGTCCTGATAGAGGGAGAGGAGGAGCTCAGAGAGATAGGGGCACCGACAGGCATGGAGGGAGAGATGGTGGCAGAGGTGGAGGTAGAGATGGGAGGCATCCTCCTATAGATGAGGGGGACGATGGTGGATATGACAGGGGAGGTGGAGCTTTGGGTGGCTACGCAGATGTTGCCAGTGGTAGTGGAGAGGCTTAGTGCACCCGATTTAGATTTTTTGCTCCTTGAATGGATCAAGGGCCTTTACTTACAGGGGAGTAGAAGAGACAAAAAAGGCAACAATAGCAGAGACAACCTGATAGATCTCAGGATAGGCCTTCAGGATAGGATTCTAGCAGGGGTTTTGGTAGAGACGGGTAGCCATTCTCTTAGTGCGAGCAGGCGAGAGAGTAGATTAGGGCCCAGGTTACGGCTTTAGAGGGTAGAGCTACTGCAGCAGAGGCTAGGATCATAGTAGCAGATGCTTTGCTTGTTGATCGAGATACATAGCTAGAGAGGCTTAGAGAAGAGTGAGATATACAGGATCAGACTGCAGTCCATCAGACACAGAGAGCTACATATTATTATGCTTTATACCATGCTACAGTGCCAGAGGGATAGGGAGTTACATCATTTTCATGCCTAGCGCAGCAGTCAGAGGGAGCGATGCCTCCTCCTCCTCCATTTGTACCACCTCATCCTCCTCCAGATTAGGGAGAGGGAGGTAGCCAGAGCTGATTCTATATTTTGTTACACATGTATATTGTATATCTGGATCCTTCTGAGATCTTTCTTTGGTATCTGGCACACATACACAGATATATATATGTATATATATATCTATGTATATATATATATGTATATTTAAGTATATATATATATATATATGTATATATATATATACATAT
>MU223317.1:2298586-2365405 GCA_018584345.1 Thuja plicata | reverse complement strand
AGTTTGATGCTAGAAGCGATGAAGGTATTTTCCTTGGTTACTCTACTAAAAGAAAAGCATACATATGTTTTAATTTGAGATTAAAGAAGATAATTGAAAGTACTCATGTAAAGATTGATGAGAAGTTTATGGTTCAAGAAAGGTATTATGAATATGCACCTATGATTGAGGATGAACCCAGGCCGAGCAGTAAAGACACTGTTATTGAAGAAATGTTTGATTGCATTGATGTCTCATGCAATGAACTTGAATCAAGAAAAGAAGTATCACATATTACAGATGAGGATGATACACCAAAAGTTTCAAAGTTCACATCTAGGTATCATGCAAAGGATGATATAATTAGAGATCAGAGTAGCAGTGTTTTGACTAGATCAAAAGAAAAAAGGTTCATAGAGGATGAAGAGGTATGTTTACTTTCACAGATTGAACCTTTAAATGTTGAAGATGCTTGCAAGGATTCTGATTGGAAAAAAGAAATGGAAGAAGAATTAGATCAAATAATAAAAAATGATACATGGGAATTGGTCCCTAGACTCGGTGACAAAAATGTGATTGGAAAAAAGTGGATATTCAGGAACAAGATGAATGAAGATGGGACAGTGGTCAGAAACAAAGAAAGACTAGTGTGTAAAGGATATGCGCAGAGGGAAGGGATAGATTATACTGACACATTTTTCCCTATGAGCAGAATGGAATCCATAAAGTTATTATTGGCTTATGCAACATTCAAGGATTTAAAGTATATCAAATGGATGTTAAATCAGCTTTTCTGAATGGTGACTTGAAGGAAGAAGTATACATAGAACAACCTAAAGGATTCAATCTATTAGATAAGCCAGATATGGTATGTAGATTAAAGAAAGCACTCTATGGACTTAAACAGGCCCCAAGAGCTTGGTATGAGAGACTAGATGGTTATCTTACCAGGATTGGATTTAAGAAAGGAGAAATAGATTGTAACCTATTCATAAGAGAGACACCTGATGGACTACTACTTGTTGCCATATTTGTTGATGACATTATGTTTGGAGGAAATGACAAGCTTAGTTCAGAATATGCAAAAGAAATGCAGAATGAATTTGAAATTAGCATGATTGGTCTTATAAAATATTTTTTGGGATTAAACGTAAAGCAGACAGATAATGGAATATTCATAAATTAGTACAAATATGTGAGAGAAATATTGAAGACCTTCAAGATGGAAGACTGTAAGCCAGTGTGCACTCCTATGGTAACTGGAAGCAAACTTTTTAAAGAAGATGAATTTGTAGTAGTTGACAAGACATTATATAAGTCTATGATTGGAAAACTTATATATCTCACTCAATCTAGATCAGAAATATCTAATGCAGTTGGAATTTTTGGAAGATTTGCAGCTGAACCAAAACAAAATCACCTAATGGAAATAAAGATAATATTCAGATATCTAAAAGGAACTATAGACTATGGTTTATGGTATCCCAAATCAGAGAGTGTACAACTTCATGTGTATACAGATGTAGATTACGAAGTTTGTCTTGATGATAGGAAGAGTACTTCTGGAGGAGGAGTATTTCTTGGAGATAGGTTGGTTTCTTGGGTAAGAAAGAAGAAAAATTGTATCTCATAGTCAACAAAAAAAGCTGAATATGTTGCAGCAGCATTAAATTGTTCAACAATGGTTTGGATCAAACAAATGGTTAAAGATTTTGGTATACAAGTTGACTATCCTATTGTTATTCACTATGATAACACCAGTACTATCAACATGTCCAAGAACCCTATAATGCATGCAAAAATAAATCACATTGAGATTAAATAAAATTTTCTTAGAGAAAAATTTGTTGATAATGAAGTAAAATTGGACTATGTAAGCACCAAATAACAGTTAGCAGATATTTTCACAAAGCCTTTATCAAAAGATACTTTTGAGTATCTCAGGGAGAAGTTGGGAGTAATTTCCTCTCCTTAGTCTGATTAGAAAAAGAAGCAAGAACATCAGTGATTAAGTGACTGATGAATGGTTGACTACTCTACTTCTGGAGTAGTACCTGTGCTTAATTATTTTTGGCGCCCTTTGCCATTGATGTCAAAGGAGGAGTATAAACATAGTCAGAGGAGTTGCTGTAGTGTATAGAAATATTTGATGAGGATATTGAGAATGTTGTAAGAAGAAAGAAGACACTAGGTTTTGAAGATGTTTTTAATATCATATGTTGCAATCAATGTCAAAGGGGGAGATTGTTGGAGATTTACTTCTAGCAGCTAGTTGATTGTATGTTTGTCATTGATGAAAACATATAATATACAAAAGTGTTCTATATGTACTTATCAAAATGATGGTATCAAGCCTTGCATGGTTATATTCATGTTGTAGACATGTTGTTTATGTTGTGTTCATTCATGCAGACTCAGCTATGAAGTTTCAGTTGTGTTGTGTAATTATGTTATGTGACAGTTATAGTTTCTAGATTTTGTCTGTATAGAGGTGACATATTGAATTGGTTCTTGAGTTGCACCTATTTTTAGGATATGCGTGTGTATATTCAATTTTAGTTACGAGTTGATGATAGTTATCTAAAGGTGCCAAATGGGTTTCAACAAGATTGCAAAGATAGAGTTAATTAGGTAAGGCTGATATAGTGAAGCATCACGTCTATTCACTTTATATTGCGCGGTTGTAATTATACTTGTGTGATTAGTAAAGTTGACAAGGATGTTATGAAGAGTTTTCTAACAGGTCTCTTGATCTTATACTTTGAGGAAGATACTTATAGCAAGTCATTTGTGGAATGTTAAGTGTGAATGATAGAAAAGATGCAGGAAAGTGCAGAGAAGAATATCAGTTGAGTTTCATTCATCAAGGATCTATGTGAAGAAGAAAGTGAAAGATTACAATACACTGGAACTGATCAAGACAATAGGTTTACTCTATAGTTCATCATCAGATATAGTGCATATCTATTCTTCAGAAGGTTGTAGCCTTCACCATTAAAGTAGTGAGATTTTGGATAGTGAGTCCTCACCCTTAACCGGGTTATTTGTAAAAGACTCCTAACAGGGTCAGACCCTTAACCAGGTCACTTTACTTATTGCATTGTAAAGAACAACTCCTAACAGGGTTGCAAGATCTTCTAACATGGATTATTATAAACAAGTATAGTTCATTGTGGGTGTTAATTCCCACCAGGGTTTTTACCATTTGGTTTCTCCATAACCAAATTGTGGTGTTGTCTATTGTGTTATCTGAATGTGCATTTACTTTATTGTATTATGAAGTTAATAAGAAGTAAAATAATTAAATTGGCTGATAATTGATTCACCCCCCCTCAGTTATCCTTTGGGACTAGTCTAACACCTTCATGGACTTATTTTAATGCACGATCAGACTCTTCGAGTTGTAAACATCTAAGAAGCATACCGTCAAGAATTTGTTGATATAAGTTATTAGTTATGAGGACATAATGTGATGTTGTCCTAATCAGGGCTCTTTTCTCATTTCTAGATAGATTGTTGGGAATAGTTTGGTCAGTGAGGTAAGCAATGATATTAGCATACTGAGATTGGTCTAAGGTGTTTAAATAACAAATTACTTTGTATTCAGGGGTATCAAAGGCAGGATAGGAGAGTTATTCCACCAAGAAGTCATAGGGGAATTGATGTTATTCCAGTTGTAACATGGATGCCAATGTAGCCATAGCATCTGCAACTTTTTTCTCTATTTTGGGTATCTGCTAGAATGTGATGAAGATAAAGTATTTATTGAGGTCATCAACCAGTTATTTGTAGGGTGTCAACTTCTCATCTTTTGTCTGGTAATCTCCATTGACTTGATTGATAATGAGCTGGGAGTCACCATACACATGTAACTCTACAATATTCCACTCAGTGGTGAGCTTAAGATCATTTACCAATGCTTCATATTCAGAAATGTTGTTCATGCATAGAAACATCAATTTGTAAGACTTGGGTATCTTGTAGCCTTGAGGTGTTATGAACATAACTCCTACTACAAAGCCTTGTTGCGTGAAAGAACCATCAAAGTAAATCTTCCACGAGTACTCAGTTAGATGCGTAATTGTCTCATCAGGAAATTTAATCCTTAAAGGTTCATCATCTTGAAGTGGTGAATCAGCTACTTGATCTACAAAGACTTTTCATTTAATAACCCTTCTGTCTACATACTCAATGTCAAATTCAATTAGAATGAGGACCCATTTTTTCAGACGTCGTGTTAATGGTGTTTTGCTGAGGAGGTACTTCAGAGGATCAATCTTAGAAATGAGCCTTACTGTATGTGAGAGCATGTAGTGTCTCAATTTCTATGATGCGAAGATGACTGCTAGGCATGCTTTTTTGATAATGTTGTAATTTAGCTCATAGGAGACTAGTGTTGTACTAATGTAGTAGATCACTCTTTATTTCTTAGTTTCATCCTCTTGTGCAAGAAACACTCCTAGTGATGTGGCTATATCTAAAATATACAAGAGTAATGGCTTCCCATGAATAGGCACCATAAGAATAGGAGGAGTAGCTAGGTACCCTTTTAATTCTCTGAAGTTGGCTTCATTGTGTTCATCCCATTTGAAGGTGACCCCTTTATGTAGAAACTTGGTAAAGGGTTATGCTCTATTAGAAAGTTGTTAAATGAACCTTTTGATTGAATGAAGTCTCCCTTGTATTGTCCTCATTTGACTGATGTTGTGTGGAGGAGTCATCTCTAGTACAGCCTTGAATTTTGTAGGATCTACCTCAATTCCCTTCACTGAAACTATAAACCCTAATAGTTTTCTTGATTGGACCCCAAAGGAACACTTCTTTTGATTGAGCCTGAGTTAAAATTTCTCCATACGATCCAATATATTTCATAAATCATCAATATGAGTTCTCCTTTCCTTGGATTTGGCTAAGGTGTCATCCACGTAATCCTCCATGTTTTTATGCATCATATCATGGAATATAGTTGCCATTTCTCTTTGATATGTGGCACAGGAATTCTTTAACCCAAATGGCATGACGTTCTAGCAAAATGTTCCCCATGCGCATGTAAATGTGGTCTTCTCTTGATCCTCAAGGGCAATTTTTATCTGATTATAGCCTGAGAAACCATCCATTAATGAATACATTTGGTAGCCTGCTGTGAGATCGATGATCATGTCAATATTAGTTATGGGGAAGTCATCCTTAGGACATGCTTTGTTTAAGTCTCTGAAGTATATACATAACCTGATAGATTTATCAGATTTAGACACTAGGACCACATTGGAGATCCATCCTATGTAGGCAATGACTCAGATAAATATAGCTAAATAACAATTTTTCTAGCTCCGCCTTTACTAGCAATGCAACATGAGGATGCATCTTTCTAAGTTTTTGTTTCACGGGCTTGATCCCAGGACCTATAGATAAGTGGTGCATTATCAATTCAGGGTCTAGCCTAGACATATCTGTATAAGACCATGTAAATTTGATCTTCTTCTCTTTAGGAACTCGGTGAACAGTGTATTTTCCTCTTCTAACAAAGATTGTATTATGTGTACCATTTGAGGAACTTTAGCTATGCCCAAATTAGCTGGCTTTGTTGGTTCTATCAGAATTGAAGACCTTTCCTAAAAGTTCTTGGAGAGGATATCAATAATCTCATCCTATGGCGCCTCTGAGAGGTTTTCACGATTGGATACATCTTTTGTTTTTACTATTCTAGGATCTGGCACTACCACAACATGGTTTTCACCATCAATTCCCTTCTTCTTTTTATTCTTCAAATTTTGACTGAGAAAATTGATATCCTCCTGTGACATGTTCATGCTCCTTTCATTGGTGGAAGAAGGATATGGTTCATAAGCATTTACATAAAAAGCCAAGGTTTATTCACTAGGAAAGTCGAGGATAGGAGCAGGATCTGTATTAGTCCAATCAATTAGGTCTAGGTTTATCAAAGACAAGGAATCAGATTCTGGGAAGGACAACATCACGTTAGCGTCATGACTATTAACTGACATGACATGTCCTGTTAAGTTAAATTCTTTGATGTTTAGATCAATAAGAGCTACATCATCATTAAAAGGGTCATTGTTAGTTATATGTGGACCAAATTCTAGTGACTCATCAGTAGAACTTTCATCATTATCTCTTTGTAAAATTTCTTCTTTCTTGTCACCTCTAAAATTATTCTAGACTTATGAGAACACCAATCTCTCCATCAATGATTGGTGGAAGGAGCTCTTCCTCTTCTTTAGGGATATCAGCGATGTTGGGAGTAGTGTTAAAATGCTCACTAGGTGTGAAGGGAGTTGCAAACATGTGAATTTTATCTATTTCAATGTCTTTTGTGGCTTCAGATAGCTCATCCCATTCATAATCATGAGAGTCAGTGATTTTTTCATCAGATCTATTTAAGTATTCAACAATATTTATCTGGTGTACTCAGTTATCTATCTGTGGATCAAAGTGTGGTAGATCAAGGACATGTCTAATCATGACTAACTGACCTGAGTTAGGATGTGACTCTAGCTTTTGCGATGTTCTCTTTGTAGCTATTGCTATCAATGGTACGTCTAGATTAGCTGTTGTTATGTCTCCTACCTCTTGAATAGGAGGTTGTGTTAACAAAGGGGTGTGAAGATCTTGTGGTACCTCAAATCTTGGTACATAGCGCTCTCCTTGATATTCAGGATTCTCTGTGCCAATATGTAATAATATTTCATAAGGCCATGGTTCTTGCACTATCTCATTTGTTTCATCACTCCCTTTGTTAGAAATTGGACTATCTTTTAAAAAAGGTTTGTCAGATTCAGTATTAAAACCTAGTCTTGTTTTATCTCTGGTATTCCTGAACTCCATGTGTATAGGTTCAATAAGTCCTCTTCATTAGTCATTTAGAGGTCCTTTTCCTTTTTACGCCATTTTCTTGAGGAGATCATATCCTTTTCCATACTATCTTGGGGATGTTTCTACATGTTTGACCTTAGTTTCTATCAGTTCTCCTTTGTAAAGCTAGTCCAAGACTGCCTATTCTTCTGTGTTATCTAAAGAAGATGTGGATGCCTTTACCATGCCAATTTCTTTGTGGATTTCTAGCTCCTTGGATGCAGTAGGCATAAATTTTGAGGAAGGTTTTCCATAGGATCTTGGTGATACCAAAAGTTTTGTTAGTGATGGAGTCATGTCTGGTTTGTATTCTCCCATACCTGTTTCTTCAAGTTTTAAGGTTTTTCCAAAACTCTTCATAACCATTTCCGTGGTAGTCTTAGGAGAAATTTCATCCATAGCTTCCTTGTTATGTGGAATCATACTACCTGCTTTGATATTGTTGCAAGTATAATTAGCATCTGCAAGGATTTTCACTTCCACTCCATTATGTGGGAACTTGATACATTGATGGTAAGTAGATGGCACAACTTGCATTTTGTGAATCCATGGTCTCCCCAATAGGATATTGTAGGCCAGGAGTAGATCCAAAATTTGACATATGACATTCCTTTCAATTGGCCCGACTCTGATTGGTAGAAAAATAAGACCTTTAGAGGATCTTTCTTCCTCATCATAAGCTTTGATAGTTATTTTTCTTCTAGAGTCAATGGTCTATTCTGAGAGACCCGGTTTCTTGATAGATTAAGTGTACAAATATTCAATCCTGCACCTCCATCTATTAATATGTGTCTAAAATGAGATTTATGAATGAGGACTTCAATATGGAGGGGTTGATTATGTGGATGTGTTAATGACTTATCATCCTCTTTAGAAAAGGAGAGGTAATGTGGTGCTGAGATGTGATTGACCATCACTTCGAATTTGTCTATATCAAAGTCCTTTGGTACATTTACGGCGTATAGGGCTTGTTCCAGGATTTGCCTATGCACTGTGGATAATTTAAGCAGCTCAAAAATGGAAATTTTGGCAGAGTTTCATTGCACTTGGTCCACCAAGTCATACTTTGTTGCAGGAATAGTTACCATGTGTTTTGTTGCTGGTTTGAGAATACTAACAATAGGAACCTTGGATGTTGATGCTGGTTTTCTAGAAGAATTGGGTCCTTTGATCATGACCTGTGCTTGGTCTCGAGTCATTGCATTCGATTGGAAAGAAAAACCTTTGATTATGACCACATTAATTGATTCAATTTTAATGTCTAGCATATTGATCATGTTATAATTATTGGAGTAAGTGTAGTTTACTTCATTACCTTTTCCTTTAGATGTTTCCCCTTTGTCATAATTAGGGAATAGTTTATTGATTATTGTATGATCTTCATTGGTATTGTGTCCCTCCACTTTAATCTTTCCCCCTCAATGAGGTCTTGAATAACATATTTATGCTTAAGGAAACTATTAGTCTTGTGTCCTTTGTTCTTGTGAAAGACATAGTAAGAATTATCATCCCATCACCTTGGTTTAACTGCTGGTTCCCATGGTTTGGAATCTTGGATTGTAAGACCTTTGTTGTCTAATAGTATCTTCAAAATAGTCTCGAGAGACTTTCCTAAAGGAGTGAATACCCTTTGAGGTTTTGAAGTCCATGTCCGACCCTTGCTATTATCATTGTTTGCTTTGAGTATGGGGGCCGTTACCTTGGCATCTTTGCTTGCTTCCATACTATTGATTAGATTGAATACTTCAGGTTTAGGACCAATATTGGATGTGTCTACTATGCCATCATTGACAACATTTTTGTTCTATTTCCACCATTTAGGCTTGGAGTTGGATTTGTAAGGTTTGTTTTCACTTTAAAGAGTGATATCCCCATTTTTTACCATAACTTGTTCGATTCAGAGGGCATTGTTAATCATCCTATCAAAGCTAGGGGAATCTTGCATCTACAATGCATAGTTCAATTTTGGTATCAAGTTATTGACAAAGATTTCCATTTTCTTAGGTTTGGGAATGGCTCTTGAATACTGTGCAAATATTTTCCTCCACCTTTGTAGAAAGTTGGTAAGGAATTCGCCAGTCTTCTATTTAGTGTTGCATAGATCCATCATAGTCATGTCATGTTGGATATTATAAGAGTAATTTTGGATAAAATATTGTATTAACTCCTCAAAATTTTTGACCTTGGGTGTAAGTTTTGAGAACCATTCCATGGCATTTCCTCCTAGACTTCCATGAAACAGTCGCATGAGGTAAGTAGGTTCATGCATGTACTCTATGCTAAGAGCACAAAACTCTTGAACATGGTCATGTGGATCGGTCTCTCTCGTATACTTTTCGTATTTTGGCCATGCCACATTGGGAGGAAATGGAACCATAATGATACTTTTGTCAAAAGGAAATGGACAAATGGAGTCCACCAATTATTTTGTTTTGGGTTTAGCCTTCTCTTGCTTGAGATTCACAAGCTCTATTTGCATCAAGGTGAGTTGTTTGGCGAGAATAGATATAGGAGTTGGTACCTCCTTTTCTTTTAGTTGTATTACATCATAATTCTTTGGTAATTTTACACCAGTGGATGCTAAATGGAGGAAGTATTTTTCTTTATCCTCGTCAATCATCTTTTCCAGTATCTTGTGGAACCTCTTTCTCTGTTTGAGTTTATTGTATTCTTCTTTAGTGATGTATTCCTCACTGCCTGATTCAAATAGAGGACGTTCAAATGTGGGTTCTTCTTTTTCATCAATATCTTTGTGCTTTTGGCTTTTTCTATTGTCGTATTCTTCAAAAGATGCACTCCATTCGTGAGTGTTTATATGCATTTGTGGAGAGTCTAGACTGAGTAGGGAAATACAAGATGTTTCTACCTAAAAGTGTAGTGATTTAGGAGGCACTTTAAATCCTTTAAACATGTACTTGTTGTGTCTTGTGTTAACCATGTGGTTGTACCTCAACTTTGTCAAAGTTTCCTGAGAGTGTCAAGCAGTATCTCGAATCATTCAAGTGAGTGTGTATAGGTGGAAGTATCATTTGTGTTTTGGTGGAAGTAAATGATTCCACTATCAGAGGGTTAGAATGCCCTGATAGTGAGTTGAGAAAAAAGTTTCTGTAAGAAGTGGACAGATCACACGTATTGAGACGGATAACGAAAAATTGACTGGACATGCAAGGTAGACATTTGAAAAAAGTATTTTGACAAAGTGGCAGGGAGACTAGAAAAGACAACAGGGGCAGACTAAAGAGCCAAAAGGGTATCCAAATCAACTAAGTTTTCTTGAGAATCTATTCTGTAAGTTCCCACTATCCTAGACACGAGCTCCCAGATGCGAGCCTAGAAATACAGGATGCAAGCTACATACGACCCTAGATGCAAGTTGGAATCCTAGATGTAATGATGTGTTAACCAGATGCGATCTAGGATACTAGATGCAAGCTAGGATACCAAAAATGATCCAGGAAATCTCGGATGTGATTTTCTGATGTCTCTGTCAGATTTGATCAGTTTTGAAAAATTTGTCTTGGAAGTGCATAAAGTTCATTTAATTGCAGTTTTGTATTATGAGACTTGTGAGTGAATGAAAACACATGTGTAGACCCGAGATTGAAATTTGTTGCTTGGTTCAAAAATGTTATCTTTTTAGTGATCTTTCTGTTACATCAAGCATTGTTGCATTGTTAAAGGGTGAAACAGGCACACATCTTATCCCTATTTTTTAGGTGTAGGATGAAAATCCTTTCTTGTTGACTTAGGTACACACTGGAATGCTAATCAGAATACAACCATCACCAATCATGTAATGGCTCTAGTCATGATGCTGTATTAGCCGACTCCAAATGCAAGTGAGGACATGATATGATGAGTTTCTTGGATCCTTTCAGAGGTGAATAAGGAATTCTTTTAGTTTAAATGTTGTCTATGATTGGGCAATCCATTCAAAACCGTCCCCCATAAAATTGCACAAGGAAAAATTGAGGTGTATAGCCCTATGAGTACTTAAGTATATGTAGTCTCACAAGAAAGATTCAAGTAGCTCTTCTCTACACATACCCAAGCATGTTCAAGGAATGATGTCAAAATTCCAGGAACAAAACCGATTTCATCTTCCAAGGCTTTAGCCAATGAGGAAGCAATTATTTATAGTGAGTTGGAAGGGTTGGTGTAAAACCTGTCCTCACTTGGGTCATTCCCGGGAGATTTTTTCCTCAACTGGCAGGCCCTCTAATATTAAATAAGAATACAAAGGATTGGCAAGCGTAGGATGTCTAGATTTTTGATTCCTCTAAAGAAGAATAGCATACTCTCCTAATCCATGCCATTTTATCCCAAAAGAGTTTCAATAAAACACTTCATTCCCTCAAGCAATGTTGTGCTCAATTTAAGATGTTCCTACTTTATAGAAAACTGAATGCTTGAAAGTAAAGTTTGTATTGTTCAATTATCCACAATTTTAGATGAGTAGATTGTTCAATTTCTGAACCCCAAAATTAGATAATGAGATTATTCATTTAGCCCACAAATTTAGTGCTTTGAGTTTTTCTTTTCCTAATCCAAAAGAAATTTAGTTTTCTTTTCTTGGTTCAGTTATCTCCAAATTCCTTTCAAGTCATAAACTGATGTGTGAGTTTCTAATTTTCCTTAAAAGGAAAAGAGCATAGTCCTCTAGTCAGTTTAGTAGAAGATTAGAAAATGTTCTTATTGTAAAAAGCATGTAAAATAGAGGTCAAGAAGGGGGTTGGGAAACCTGAAAAATCATGTTAGTATTCTTTGTTCAACTCCCAAGAAAACCTTTGATAGCAACCTGCAAACACTAGTTAGGCTGCTTTAAAAGACAAAAACCAAAGTGATCAAACTGTTGGAGGTTAGGTAATGAAGTACGCAATATTTTTAACCAGATGCAATCCTAAAACACAGGATGCGATACCATATACTGAATGTGAGCCCTTGTCACCAGATGCAAGTGGATGTTCCCTAGATGCGATTCTAAACTAAAAATGATCTGATAAATCTCGCATGCGAGCCTTATTTTCTATGGTGCGAGGGTGTATCCTGGATGTGAGCCAAAATGACCAGATATGATTGTGGACCTAAAAACTGGGAGGATAGACTAGTGAAAAATGAAGTTAAAAATAAGGAAAATCTTGAATCATGCCCCATGGTGGGTGCTAGAAATGTGTGTGTGAAATATTGCACCTGTTACCTACAACACAACACTTCAAAAGGTCATTGGAGTAGTGGAAAACATGATTAGATTTGCATATAAAGCGCTAAAATTGACCTATTACTTTCTAACTAAGAGTAGTATGATAAGTAACATAACAACCCTTATATTATGCTACTATCAGTCACATATACAACTTAGCATGAAAGATTTGAGTTAAAAACAAACTATTTAACCATTAAGCATGCATTCTAGCTCTAAAAAGCATGAAAATAGAAATGCATAAACATGAAATCTGAAATATGATATGAATCTACGTTTATTCTAACAACATAACAATGCATTTTATTCTAAAATTATGGGATTATTTGTGCTCAAAAACACCTTCTATTTATAGAAGAATGAGGAGAGAGAGGGGGGACAAGGTGCATTAATGGAGTTGAAAAACTCATTAGTGAAGTGTAAGAGGCATTAATGTATTGGGCATTAATAAGGCATGGTGGAGGCATGGGCTTAAGGAATATCCATTAATGATCCATTAATGAGAGCCTTAAGGAAGCATGGGAAGGGCGTAAGGAAAGCTTCAAAAGGTGGACTTGAGGAAAGGAATCTTGAAATTCCTTGACTTTCTCAAGTGGGTGGATTTCTTAATCACTCCCTAATGGAATGTGACAACATTAGGAGGTGGGTTAGGATAAAATTAGGATTAGAATTAGATTTAACAAGGGTGAATGGGTTGGGATAGGTTCGAACCCATGGTCAAGGTGGTTGAAGTAGGTTAGGTTACGGGTTTAGAGGAATATTAATGAAATGAAAAAAACTTATTTAATTCATTCAAAAATAGGGATATTAATTATTTAAACAGTTAATTTATTTTTAATAATCAATAGGAATATATCCAATTTAATTAAATTATTTAGGCTAGGAGAATGGGTTCGTTTGCAAGTGAGCAATTGATTTAGGACTTTAATTCCTAGCAAATTAATCATTTTAGCCATGTATTTGATTGATTATTTGTTTTTGGATAAAAAGTAATTAATTTAGTGATTTGATCACTTTAGGAGATTAAATTGATTTCAAATGAATTATGCCAAGTAGTAACAGGGTCATTTGAACATAATTGAGGGTATGATCACACTTAGGGCAAATAGGGTCTATAGTCTGAGCAGACCAAATCCAGGTGGTTACATATTCAAGTTTGGATATAAGGGAAAATGTCTCTGTAAAGTCAATACCTTACATCTATGAATATCTTTTTCATCCCAGTCTTTCTTTATTTCGAGCCACTGTATCATATTCATTCTGCTTGTTTATAAATACCCATTTAGTACCGATCACATTTTTGTCACCAGGCCTGGGAGCAAGGATCCAAGTCTTGTTATACTCAATGTGCATATGTTATTCTCTCATTGCTTTCATCCAAATCTCATCATTACATGCCTTTTTTGTATCTTTAGGATCTAATTCAGATAAAAAACATGTTTCATCACTAGCAATTCTTCCTCTAGTTTGAGCATCTCTTTTCTTATCACAAATATTGACATCTTCAGAATGATTAATCCTTACATACTGTGGAATTTTTGGTGTAGGTTGTGTAGGAGAGTCTTCGGTGTCAATATCCACTTCATTTTCCACAAGTTCTTTCTTCTTTTTTGATCTATCCTAATTCAGATTTTTCACTTCCATAATCTAATTGTCTTCTTCACACCAACAATTTTTTTTGATCTTTGTACATTCTCATTGACTCTAACATTTGCATTTTCAATAATCTTCTTTAGTCAGTGATTATAACATTTATTTGCTTTATCTTAAATTAAAATATCCAAGAAATATTCCTTCATCACTTCTAGGATCAAACTTTCCAATATCCTCATTTCTCTTAATATAGCATTTACTCCCAAAAATTTTAAAGTATTTCACTATAGGAATATGAAACTATTATAGTTCATAAGGATTTTTACCAATTCCCTATCTAATCTGTGCTCGGTTCATAAGGATTTTTACCAATTTTTATCGAGCAAAGTATATACTAAGGTGTACAATACTTCTCTTTATTAGATCTGCCAAAATTTTCCTTCAATCATCATAGTCCTAATTGTGTATAGAGTAGTCTTATTCCTTCTCTCACAAACACCATTCTATTGTGGGTTTTGCAGAGAAGAATTCTGCCTCTTTATCCCATATTTGTCACAAAATTCATAAAACCCACTATATGTAAATTGTCCACCTATGTCTAATCATAGGAACTTTAATCTCTTTTAAGGTTCTGTTTCAAAATTTCTTAAAAGCTTTTGATTTATCTCTCAGAAATGTAATCCACATCATTCTATAATAGTCATCAACAAATAGCATAAAACATCTTTCACCATAATAGCTTCTTGTCTTACTAGGACCAGATAGATCTATATGCACCAAATCCAACAATCCATTTGAAGAGTATGTCTTATTCTTGAAAGTAGATCTAGTTAGTTTACCCACCTGAAATTATTTGCACATGTTGTTAGGCTTCATTAGTTGAGGCAAATCTCTTACAACATTAATAATACTAACTTTCACCATATTATCAAAGTTCACATGCCAAAATATTCTATACTATAACAGATTGTCATTAATCTTAGCAATCAAACATTTTTTCTTAATAGTTTTCAAATGAAATATATTACCACCAGTTTGTGTACCTATTGCAATAAGCTTTCCTCTACTTCCAGTGATCTTACAGATTCCATCCATGAATTCCAATTTGTAACCCTAATGCAATATATGTCCAACACTCATCAAATTATGACTTAAACCTTTGACATACATGACATCATCAATACTATTTTTACCATCAATAGTGATAGATCCTTTTAATTTAATCAAACAAGGAGCATTGTTACCAAATCTAACAACACCACCATTATAGTCTTCAAGCTTCAAAAATGTATCCTTATCACCGGTCATATGATGTGAGAATCCACTATCAATGACCCAATAATCTATTTTAACAACCCCTAAAACCAATGTTTTTTCTTCATTAGGATTATCTTCTTTAATAAAAATGAACACAATTTCATCCCGACTAGAAACAGACTCACCATTAGTCACACCTTCTTCATCAGCATAAAAATTTTATGACCCTTAGAATAATATTTCTTAGAATTTTCTCTACTATCCTTAGAGTTTTTTTTTGAACATCTAGATGCAATATGATCAATATTATTACAATTGAATAATTTCAAAGGTAACTCTCCTTCATACTTACCAGAAATCTTAGGTAGTCTTCTCATAATCAAAGATTCAGGTTCATCAATCTTCCTCTCTTCCTCCATGATCTCTTCCCAATCTTTAGCATAATGTTTGAATTTTATCTTTGTAGAGCTTTCTCCGTGGTCATACTTGGTCACATTGGATTTAAATGTAGTCTCAACCTTATGAATTTCCTTGCTAAGCGTAGTCATCTCATAAGCACAAAGTATGTACCTTCCAAAGCTTCCTTAGAAATGTCTCTTATAGTTCTCAATTCTTCAATAAAAGAAAATTTCTCAGTATAACATGTGGGCAAAGATCTCATAATCTTGTCTACAAATTGTTTTTCTACCAAAGTACCAACAACATATCTGATTGCACAAACCGGATCATTTAATCTCTCCGAACAGACCTCAGGCAGTTTCATCTTCACTCATCTTCATATCTTCATATTTTTATTTTAATCCCTACAACTTAGCTTTCTAAACATATGTATCACCTTCATAAATAGTTTCTAATTTCATCCATACCTCATGTGCAATCCTTAATCCATAAATGTGATAATATTCTTAATAAGATAAGGCATTGATCAAGGTCTCCCTTGCTAACATATTCTCCTTTAATTTCTTGTTTTCATTTGTAGTAGCATTTGTTAGATCATTCAGAATAGCATAATTCTTCTTAGTAATTTGTCAGTACTCATCTTCTGTCCCCATGCATATCAGGGAGGTAGTCATCCAATCCTTCCAAATCATGTAGTTGTTTTCATTCAACTTCAGACTCTCCTTTATTATACTTTCCATAATGGATCTCCTTCAAGCGGTCAAGCTTCTTCAAAAGGACTCAACTCTGATACCAATTATTAGGCATAAAATAAGGCAAGAACAACTGAGAGGGGGAGGGTGAATCATTTGTACACACCTAATACTTTTTATTCCACTTTAGCCACTTAGCTCTCAAAGATAAAAAATAAATGCAAGATCCACAACACATAACATAGAACACCAAATTTTTTTCTTGAGGAAACCCAGTAAGGGTAAACCCTAGTGGGAATGAAACCCACAAGATAATTCTCCTTCTAATCACATACTACCTCACACCTCTCTTTAATAAAATAATATATCATTTATATCGATTAGAAATAATAATCAATCACTAGGTTGGCTAGACTTATTACACTAAAAGGTGTAAACATTATGCTCAATCTCGAAGGAGATCCAAATAAATTTGGCTAAGACTTAGATAGGACCCCAATATTCAACCATGAACACAATAGCACATCACCAAAGTAACATCAGGAATCACAACATGTTACTCCATCAAGTAGAATAAGATCTAAATGAAGAAATTTCAACACGCTACCCAAAATACAAAATAAAAATACTTCAAACAATGCAATCCATCAACATAATCATTACACGGTCCAAGAATACCAACAAGCACCATCAATACCATCTAGAATGAAATCCAAACTCATCTTCATCTCTGATGAACAAGAACACTAAAATACAAAACTCTGTCACATCAAAAGATAGGTTTTACTTTGAATCATGAACAACACTATATGTGAGATCACAATGATAAGGCACCATGAAAGCACAAGCTTTGAAACCTCTAAAACATCAAATCCAAGATGTACCAATCCAAATATTCAATGATTGTACACAGTAACAACAACAACAAAGAAACTCAATAAAACCTCAGTCAAACCATCCAAACTTTTGCAAACCTCCATAAACCAAATATAGACACCATGGAACAATACCTCATGATCACAACTCAAGATCTTCAATATAGCACCTGAACAACTGAAATAGTCTTCATTGAACATAATAAATACACTGTTTGAAATAACAACTAGTATGTTGAAATCAATGATAAAACATTCATGTTAGCACACCCAAGAAATAAAAACTGACATGCTCAACAATCTTCCAATAGTTTATGCATGGTATGGATAAAATTATTTTCAATATTTAGGGGTTGGCTAAGGGTATCAAGGAGTTGAAGGAGGGACATGAGCTTTGAATACAAACTTTGGAGGATTCAATGTCTAAGGTCTAGGACAAGTTGAGGATTGTCATGGAGGTAAGCCACACAGCCATGGAGAACATATCTAAAGGAATCAAGCATTTAAATGCCCAAGATAAAACTATAATGGGCCTTTTCAAAGGTATATCTAGTTCCCCCACATGCAGAGTAAAATAAAAAAATGATATTTCTATTAATGAGAAGATTATTATAGTTATTGAGAAGGCTTCTAGTTCCTTCCCAAGCATAGCTACTAGACTTTGAATTAGGTAAAAGGCTGTGACTCTCATTGACACCATTGTTAATAAAGTTTGAAACATCAATGAAGGCATTATCCAAAAGAATGAAAGTTTATTAAAAAAGTTGTGTGAAATTTTGATGCAAAGCTCTTGTCCCTAGTAAATTGATTCAATTTTACTAGCCTTTGCTTGTTCAAATCAAGCCCTCCTACCCATTTTTCTTGGAGTATCCACACCAAAGCCCTACAACTTTAGTTTCTTCACTATTTTTTTCACGAAACCATAAATTTTGTGTACCCCATAACCCTCATTTGAGTTGATCATTGCTTCATACATCTCCTAGTGGTGATGTACCCTTGTTCACCCAATGCACCCAAAATACAATCTCCTCCCAAAATAACCACTCAAACCTCTTCCCAAGCCTTTGTGTCCTTAAACCATGTCAATTTCACTCCTATTACATCCTTAAAACCATCCAAGACAATCCCTTAGATCAATTCAACCAAAATCTTTAAAACTGTCCTATTAACACTATTTTCACCAGTCCTGTCTGAACACATTTTTGGATTTTGTGCCTAAAATATGCAAAGGACCTATTAAGGAAGTCATATAATTTTTTTTAGTATTATTGGGTGGAACTTTTCCCAGGATTATTGATGTGGGTTCTTCCAAAAACTCAAAATCCTTAGAAATTCACTCTAATGGTGGAGAGGCCTAATTGAAGGGCTTAAAGAAGGAAGTATGTTTTAAACTTGGTTTTCTTCCAAATAAAATATGGGGTAATTTATGTGTATGAAAATTAAGTCTGGTTCTCCACTTATAGCCTCTGATTCGAAGCCCATCAAAAGTTATGGGGTCTGCACTATTTTAATTACACCTCTTTTCCAACCACATGGAGTTGCCCGGCTAGAGTTTTATGCATAAATCTCTGCATCTGCAACCATTCAATCCAATAATAATTTAAAATGAAATTATACTCTCATATATCTCTTTTAAACTAGGTCTTAAGAATTTCCCATGGTTAAAATGAGAGATATGAATTCTGCAAGTCGGCAGCCCTAGTTTCATGCAAAAAAATGACCTGCAGTTGTCTTTCACTCAATTTATCCCAAATTAATCCACTATAGAACCTCTGGTTGGATGAAAATTAAATCTAAGAACCTTCCTCAAATTCCTATAGATTCATATTTTAAAAATAAATCTGTACAGACTCGGGCATAAGCAAATAACAGTAAAAAATCATGAAAAATGCAATTTTTTAATTCAATTTTTCAAATTCTCAATACCATTCATGTCAAAAACCTCTGCAAAGATAAATTACATAATTTTATATTATGTTACACCATTTAAAACTGATCTGGGTGGTTATACCCATTTTCTAACAACCTTTCAAAAAAATATTGTCAATGAGCAACTTTTGCAACAATGTTATTGACAACATTTTGCAACTTTTTGTGAAACTTAACAAATTGAGTCCTAGGATCTAACCAAGGTGGATTTGATATTTTTTAATGTTAAAATAATCATTCCAACCTTCCCTAAGACAAATATACCCATCCAATGTCCAATCAACCATAGTGAGCCATAGAATTTATAATCCATCCATCCTAGGCCACTAGGTTTCACAATTTAGGACTTATTGCAAAATTTAGGATCTCTTGATCCTTCTTGGCGCTTGGCCAATAAAACCTACCTAAGAAAAACCATGGAGGCCTTTTTTCCACCTTCTTTGTGTTTTTCCTTGTCAGGGGCTCCTACACCATACTCCCAGGGTGGATTGATCTCAAGTCCTCTTGAGATAAGTTCTGCCAATGAAGTGCCATGCTTCTTCATTTATGCCTCATCCATCCACACTACCTCTTCTTCAGGGTGCCCAACCCACTTCACAAGGTATTTTTTATATTCATTATTCCTGGTTTTCCTGATGACCTTAGTTCCAAGGATCTTTTCAAGTTTCTTGGGTGCATGAGGAGGTAAATCTACAAGGTCTTGTTACAACTCTTCAATATGAACCTCTGTACCTGCATCATGATGACCTTTATAAGAGGTTAGATCAGAAACATTAAATATAGGAGATGTACCTAGAGTGGAAGGAAGTTCTATCTCATAGGCATTCATGCCATGCTTCTTCAAAATTGCACAAGGACCCACTTTATTCATGAGTAACTTTGTATGTTTTCCCTTTGGCAACCTCTCCTTCCTTAGATATACCCAAACCAAGTCACCAACCTGAAATTGTACATCTCTCCTCCTTTTATCTACACTTTCTTTATACTTCTCTGAACTTCTTTGTAGAGTCATCCTTACTTGATCATGGATCTCCTTCATACTATCAGCAAATTGATATCCATGAGCAGTCACCTTCCCATCCTTTGGAAGATATCTCAACTCCAATATACCCCTTGGATTCTACCCATAGACAAGCTTAAAAGGACTCCTTCCTGTACTTCTATTCACATAATTATTGAAGGAAAATTCATCTTGTGGGAGAATGTTTTCCCATTTCTCTCCATACTATTTTGTTAAACATCTCAATAGGTTTCCCAATGACCTATTGACAACTTCAGTTTTCCCATCCATTTGAGGATGATAGGATGAACTAAAGTTCAAGTTTGTTCCCAACCTTTTCCATAAGGTTCTCCAAATATGTCCAATGAACTTCACATCCTTGTTAGACACAATAGTTTGAGGAAGACCATGTATTCTAACAATTTCTTTGAAAAATAGATTTGCTACATATGTTGAATCACTTGTACTCTTGCATGGAAATAAATGTGCCATCTTTCTAAACCTATAAATAACAACAAAGATACTATCAAACCCATTTTGAGTCCTTGGTAGACCCATCACAAAGTCCATACTATAACTTTCCAAAGGTCTTGTAGGTATGGGCAATGGTTGGTACAATCCAGCATTGGTTGAAGTACCTTTGGCTTTCTGACATATAGCACATGTTTCCACAAACCCTCTTACATCTCCTTGCATCTTGGGCCAATGATAATGTCTCCTTACCTGTTCTAGGGTCTTATCCAACCCAAAATGTCCACTCATGCTTCCACAATGTTTCTCCTTCACAATGTTCTCTCTCATGGAACACCTAGGAATGCATAGTTTATTTACTTTGAACAAAAAACCATCTTGAATTAAATAATAAAAATACTCAACATGATATGCCTCTGAAAAATCAAAACAAACCTTGTGTATCTCATGAAAATCTTCATCATTTTCATACATACCTTTCAAGGAGTCAATACCTACACTTTGCAGCTTCACTTCTTGCACTGTCATGGCCCTCCTACTCAAAGCATCAACCACTTTGTTAGAAAATACTTTATTGTGCTTGATTTAAAAGGTATATGCTTGGATTGATTCAACCCACTTCATGTCTTTGTGACTCAACTTCTCCTGGCTGTTCAAAAAACTAAGTGCTTGATTGTCAGTAAAAACAATAAACTCCTTTGGAAGGAGATAGTGCCTCCATTTCTTCAAGGCCTACACTAAAGCATACATCTATAGGTCATAAGAGGAGTACTTCCTCTTAGCCTCATTCAGATTTTCACTAAAAAATGCAATGGGTTTCCCCTCTTGGCTCAAAACAACACCTATAGCCACATTAGATGCATCACATTCAATAAAAAAAAATCTTTTGAAAATCTGGAAAAGCCATTATAGGTTTCTTTGCTACATTTGGTTTTAGACTTTGAAATCATCCTCAGCCTCCTTGGTCGACACAAACTTGCATTTCTACCCCCCTTTGATTATCTCCAAAATTGGTGCACAAATCTAACTTAATCCCCTGATGAACTTCCTATAAAAAGAAGCCAACCCATGGAAGCTTCTAACCTCTATCATGGTCATTGGAGAGGGCCAATTTAAGATTGTTTCCACCTTTTTTGGATCCATCTTTATGCTTCCACCTGAAACCACAAAACCAAGGTATACCAATTCTTCTTGCATGAAGACACATTTATCCAAATTTATAAGGAGCTTTTCCTCTTGCAATATTTTAAGGACCAAATTTAAATGCTTTAAATGCTCATCCTTAGTCTTACTAAAAATAAGGATGTCATCTAAATATACAATTACAAACTTGCCAAGAAATGGTTTCAATATTTCATTCATGAGCCTCATGAATGTGCTAGGAGTGTTGGATAACCCAAAAGGCATTACTCTCCATTCATATAGCCCTTCATTAGTTTTAAAGGATGTCTTCCATTCATCTCCAACCCTTATACTGATTTGATGGTACTCACTCTTCAAATCCGCCTTTGAATAGTACCTTGCACCCCCTATATGGTCCAATAGGTCTTCAACTCTAGGCATAGGGAACCTATAGCTAATAGTGATTCTATTAATGGCTCTAGAATACATACACAACCTCCAAGTCCCTTCTTTCTTAGGTGTTAATAGGGCAGGGACAACACATGGGCTTAAACTTTTAGTAATCAAACCCTTCTCCAAAAGTTCTTGAATTTTCTTGGACATCTCTTCATTTTGCTGGGGTGTGAGTTTTTATGCTACCTTGTTTGGGAGTGTAGCTCTAGGGATTAGATCAATGTTATGGCTAATCTCTCTAACTGGGGGTAAGGTATTTGGCAACTCCTTGGTTACGATTCCCTTATACATCTCTAGAAAATATTCTACCTCCTTAGGACCTACTCCCTTAGGTTCTTCTTTTATCTTCAATACCTTCCCCTCTTCTTGTTTTGGAAATACAATCAATGCATAACAAGGAGTATCTTTCTCCTTCAACACCTTTAAAAATTATTTTTCTCCTACAAACAAAAACTTGGAATCTTTTTGTTATTCACCATTATCAGGCATGGGTAGTAAAGTTACCTTCTTACCTTGGTGTCTTCTGGAGTAGGTGTTCTTCCTCCCATCATGGTGTGCCTCCAAGTCATATTGCCATGGCCTCCCCAAGAGAAAATGGCATGCATCCATAGGTACTATTTCACAAAGTACTTTATCCTTGTACTTCCCAATCTGAAACTCTATCCGTGCTTTCTCTTCAATGAATGTATGCTGCCCTTTTGTGAGCCATGACACCTTGTAGGATGTGGGGTGTGTAATCCTCTTTAGTTTTAGCTTCTCATCTGCTTCAAGGGACACCAAATTATCAGTAGAACCAGAATCTATAACCACTCTACATACCTTATTTCCCACTCTACATGTAGTTCTGAAAAGTGTTTTTCATTGGGGTGGCTCTGGTGCACTAGGTGCTTTGATCAAAGTCCTTCTCATCATGAGAGACTCTCCTTGTTTAGGTGCTCCAAAGCATTCATGTGAGTGTACACTATGAGTGTCTTCATCCCTCACCAAATTTTTCCCCCTTTCACCTTTTTTGTTCCCCTTTTTAGGACAATTTGATGCTAAGTGCCCAGGTTGATGACATCTAAAGCACTTGATGGTATCTGTGCCTCTTCCCCCAAATATTCCTCTAGAGTTTGATCTCCTTCCCCTAAAGGATCCCCTAGAGGTTCTTTCTCCTTGGTTATGTTCATGGCTTGATTCTCCAAAGTCCTTGAGACATTGTCCTCTTCCACTAGACATGCCTCTGCCCCTGTTTCCAAAGTCTCTTTGTCCTCTCCCTCTACCACCTTGTTCTTGTTTCCTCTTGATTTTTTACTCAACCTTCAATACTAATTGATTACATTTCTGTACTATGGTAGGGCTACTCAAAAAGATTTCATCCTAAATTGTAATCCTAAATCCTTGCATGTACCTTGAAAGCTTCTCACATTCAAGCTCATCTGTCTTGGATTTCATGACTAGTCTTTGGAACTCTTCAGTGTAACTTGAGAAATCTAATTCTTTCTGCCTCAAACACATCCTCTTCTTATGAATTTTAACTTCATAATCTTCAGGGACTTATGCCTCTCTAAGAAAGGCTACCATCATCTTCCAAGTAGTTATTTGTCTTTTTCCATTCTTCACACTTTCATTTTGAGTGAAATTACACCATGTGAGTGCAGGTCCTTTCAACTTTGACTTGGTAATAGTTACCCTCTGGTTCTCAGGAATATCTTCACATTCAAAGAAACTTGTGAGAGCATAAACCCAATCCATTTTTTCTTCTGGGTTCATCTTCCCACTATACATGGGCAGATTTAGTTTGGCATCCATTGTCCTTCTCTCCATAGACTTCAAGCTCTTCATGAGTAGTCTTTGATCTATAGGAACCTCTTCATCTTCCTACTCAAGGGGCTCTTGTTCACTCCCTTCCTCATTTACATCAGAGTCTCCACCACCCTTCTTATCAACCTTTCCTTTGAGTCTTTCCAATTCTCTTCTCAAATCTTTTTTTTATGCCATCTGCTCTTTCACAATCCTTGCAATTTCTGCATTGGTGACCCTTGATGGGATATCTCAGTCTCCTTCATTTCCAAACATGGTTCTCAATCCTTCCTCTAAGAATATTTCTTGCTGTGGTACCACTTGATGCAGAGCTCTGGTCCCCTAGTAAATTGATTCAAATTTACTAACCTTTGCTTGTTAAAATCAAGCCCTCCTACCCCTTTTGCTTGGAGTATCCACACCAAATCCCTACACCTTTAATTTCTTCAATATTGTTTTCACCAATTCATCAATTTTTTGTACCCCATAACCTTCATTTGAGTTGACCATTGCTTCATACATCTCCTAGTGGTGATGTACCCTTGTTCACCCAATGCACCCAAAATACACTCTCCTCCCAAAATAACCACTCAAACCTTTTCCAAAGACTTTGTGTCCTTCAACCATGTCAATTTAACTCCTATGAAATCCTTCAAACCATCCAAGACAATCTCTTAGATCATTTCAACCAAAATCTTCAAAACTGTCCTATTAACAATTTTTTCACCAGTCCTGTCTGAATACCTTTTTGGATTTTGTGCCTAAAATATCCAAAGGACCTATTAAGGAAGTCATATAATTTTGTTTAGTATGCTTGGGCAGAACTTTTCTCAAGAGGACTGGTCTGGGTTCTTCCAAAAACACAAAATCCTTAGAAATTCACTCTAATGGTAGAGAGGCCTAAATGAAGGCTTAAATAAGGAAGTATGTTTTAAAATTGGTTTTCTTCCAAAAAAACTATGGGGTCATTTAGGGGTATGTAAATGAAGCCTGGTTCTCCATTTATAGCCTCTGATTCGGATCCCATCAAAAGTTATGGGGTCTGCACTATTTTAATTACACCTCTTTGCTAGCCACATGGAGTTGCCTGGCTAGAGTTTTATGCATAAATCTTTGTATCTGCAACCATTCGATCCAAAACCAATTGAAAATGAAATTATACTCTCATATCTATCTTTTAAATGGGGTCTTAATAATTTTCCATGGTTAAAATGACAGATATGAATTCTGCAAGTTAGCAGCCCTAGTTTTATGCAAAAAAATGACCTGCAGTTGTTTGTCACTCAATTTCTCCCAAATTACTCCACTATAGAACCTATGGTTGGATGTAAATGAGATATAAGAACCTTCCTTAACTTCCTATGGATTAATATTTTAAAAATCAATCTGTACAGACTCGAGCATAAGCAAATAACAATAAAAAATCATGAAAAATGTAGTTTTTTATTCAATTTTTCAAATTATCAATACCATTCACGTCAACAACCTCTGAAAACTTAAATTACATCATTTTATATGATGTTACACCATTTAAAATGGATTTGGGTGGTTATAACCATTGTCTAACAACTTTTCAAAAAAATATTGTCAATGAGCAACTTTTGCAACAATGTTGTTGACAATATTTTGCAACTTTTTGCAGAACTTAACAAATTCACTCCTAGGATCTACCCAAGGTGGATTTGATATTTTTTTATGTTAAAATAATCATTCCAACCTTCCCTATGACAAATCTACCCATCCAATTTCCAATCAACCATAGTGAGCCATAGAATTTATAATCCATCCATCCTAGGCCACTAGGTTTCACAATTTAGGACTTATTACAATATTTAGGATCTCTTGATGCTTCTTGGTGCTTGGCCAATCAAACCTACCTAATAAAAACCATGGAGGCATTCTTTCCACCTTCTTTTTCCTTTTCAGGGGCTCCTACACCAACTTTAGGGCTCTGTCCCCCTATTTTGTTACTTTTTATGTACATTTTTGCAACTATTAGATAGCATTTGTTTTATTTTGTCTAGATGTTCTTTTTATAAAGGGTTTCAAGTACCTTCAAAACTAATTTTCCTCTAATAAAAAAATAATATTAATGTTATCAAATATTCATCAATGTTTCAAACTACACTTTGTGATCCATCATCAAGATGAGATAGAGTCCAAATGAAATGTAGGATAATTACAAGTCTGAAACTCAATAAAAAATGAGGTGAAAGGGTGAGAAGAGAGGGTGGAGTAAAAGTATGCAAAATGAGATAAAATAATGTAAAAAAGTTAGAAAATGGTTTTTTATTGTATTTGACATACTTATTTTCTTATCCTTGCTCCTCTTTCTTACTCGATCCTTTCTCTTCGCACCCTTTCACCTATTTTTTTATTGAGTCTCAGATTTGTAACTAACTATCGCACTTCTCATTTGAGCTCTCTTTCATCTCCATGATAGCTGAAATGTGTGACTTATTTCAATGATTTCTTTTTTTCCGCATAATAAAATCTAGACATAATAAATGATTCTAACAAAAATATTATTATTTGTTCTAAATTTTTAGTGCTTGTAATGAAACCATAGACAATTCCCATAACCTTAATTATATTGAAAAAATTATTTCTTTATAAAGCATAGGTATATTATGAAAAGATTTTAATTTTTAATAGAGTTATTTAATATTTTTTCAAAGATGGAGAGTTACAATGGCAGAGTTGCAAGTGCTAGGGACATTTTAGGTGAAGGTTGTGTTAAAGAAGAAGGGGAAGATGATTTATATGGATTAGATGATGATGGAAATGCCTTCTTCATATTATTTTCAAATAGAATATTGGGCTTGTCTCTAGTGTAAATGCTTCATTTGGGAGCTGTTACATTCATAGTTTTGCCCTTTTTCAGTGTTAGTTCTACTGAATGGGATGAATTTAGTGAGATCTCTTCTCCCTGAGCTAGCATTCTTGGAGATGTTTGTTGGTTTTGTTTCCTTGGCTGAATTCTTTCCAGCTTTATTGTCCTTTTTTTTAGTTGGGTAGTTTGTGAATTTTGAGTGATTGTGTTATGGGTGTTTCTTGGTTTGATGTGAGTTCCTTTTTCCATCTTGTGGTTTGGATTTGCAGATTCATGGTTGTAGGGTTTATTGGAAGTTATTCCTTCTTGGAGATGTTGTTAGAGAAAGATTTTTTTCTATGGATTCCATCCTCCTTGAAGTACTTACCTGGTCCAAGGGGACTTTGGTGGGCATTTCCTTCTCTAATGTGAGCAAAGAACTGCTGGGTGTTCTTATGGTCATATTTGTGTTTGTAGTGGTTCCTTGCCTCATACAAGCCTCTTCCTATCTCTTGCAGTGGTTTGGGTATTTGATTATTTTTCTTCCCTTCTTGGGGTTCATTGGATCTCGCCTACTTTTGGTGCTAAAGTTGGCCTTTTTTCTATGGTTATCTTGCTAGGTAGTATTTGAGCAGCAATATTTGTGACCTTTCTTATTTTAGAAGTTGATGGTTGTCATGATGCTTTGTTCTACTAGAGTTTTGAGTTCTTAAGAAATCACGTGGTTTGGAGTTTGCCATTGTTATATTATTTCATACTAGTTTTAATTTCACTCTTTTGTTTTGATCTAATTTCCTTGATCTCGTCTAAGCCAAATTTAGATTTTTGTTTTTGGTTAAGGGTCTCTTCTATTTTTTTTGAAGAGAGGTTTTTGTAAATTTTTGTTAGGAATACTCTGAGGCTCCTTTCCTAGCTTATCTCTCTGTTAGCTTTCTATTTTCCTTCTTTGTTCTATTTTCTCATGTCTCCTCTAGAAGTGGAGAAGTCTCCTATGAAGATGGAGACGCATTTTATGGAAATTATAAAGGATGTATCCCTGCACTAACTTGTTTCCTCCTTTGGATATACCATTAAGGTGGATTCTTCTCCTATTGAGGTGGAGAACATTGAGACAAGAGAGTTGGTCTATTGCTCTAAAAGTAAGGTTATCAAAGACTTATTATAAATCATTTTTTAGGTTAAGGGAGCTTGGAAAAACCATTGGTTCTTGGTAAACCTTAAGGGAGCATTTTGATGAACTATAATTGATTGAATGTTTCAAGATGTTAAGTTGATGATCACCAAGCTGCAAAAATTTAATGCAAGAAATTAAATTAGTTAGTGTATTATATTGTCATTGATTTCAAATTGACATAATCTAATTGGTTATATTCAAAGTGTCAAAGAATTTAGAGAACCAGAAAGATTAAGGTTATACTTTTAGTAATGCATAAAAGATCAGTATTCACTAAGTGACAAGAAATACCGACGGCCAGTGCACCTCAACAGACAGAGAAACCCAAGACAAAAGTTAGAGTGATACCCGAGAAAATATTACCGACAAGTAGAATCAAAGTGTAACCCAATGGACAAAAAACCCGACAGACAAATAAACCCCGATGGAGATGCCCAAGGAGAACTGAAGTGTTGACCAAAACTAACAAGGAGTTAAACACTGAAAAGAACTAAATTTCATAAATGAAAAAATACTTAACTGGAAAGAGCTAAAGAAGGATTTAAATGGTTGTTAATAGTGTTTTAATAGACAAGTTAAAAGATAGAGATAAGACAAAGATTGAAATTTGTTTTATTCTAGTTGTCAAAGAGAAATCTATGGGATAAAAATGAAGTAAATATTTAAAGCAAGATTAGCTATAATTGCGGATCACGCCAAGAAAAAGAAAGTCAAGAACTGAGAAATGGTGAAATAATTTCTACAAATAGAAAAGCTAATTCATTTTTAATTAGGGGTGAATGGAGAAGACAAATTCTAAAGAGAATTCAATGAACAAAGATTTCAATCAGACCTGATCAATCAAGCTAAAGAACATAGCTAATTCTGCAAACACCAAGCAACAAAGAAGCACAACATCATCGAGCAGAAAGAAGTGGAGAAAAGTTATTGAAAAGATACATTGATTCAAAAGGTACTATGAGCTTATAGTAGCTCTGAACAATCTGCAAACTACAATTGTATATATGAATAGATCATTTACTGTTTCAATTTAACCATTGGATCAAAAAGTCTCTTAACTGAGAAGGACTTAACAATCCTTTATATATTGAGATACATCCTAAGGAGTATCAAAAGGGTTGGTCATAAAGATAGCATAGAGATGCCATATACCATGTGACAAACTACATAGGGTTTAGTCATATAAGGTAGCATAGAGATGGCATATATCAAGTGACAAAATACTCTATTTAAATACTCTAACAAGGTCACACCTAATAGTGTGTTTGTAACCTTTAACATGGTTGGATCTTCACCGAGCTCACTTCAGAAGAGTGAAAATTTTGGGTTACCGTTTCCAAGTGGTTTTTCCCTTAACTAGGTTTCCACATTAAAAATCCATGTGTCAATGTGTTTATGATTCATTACTTTAGTGTTTTGCATTACACATAACTAATCTGGATTGATTGGTATACACTAATTTGTTTACTGCATTTTGGCAAAGGAAAGACTACTAATCAGTAAATAGTAAGAATAAGGTTTAATTGTGAACTCCGAGTAGTAGTTATTTGTTGAGATTATTTCAAGGCATTCATCTTGTAGGATTGAAGATAACTAGAGGCTTATAAGTGTGGTAATAAGTTTTTGGGTTAATTTATTGGCATGATTTTGAGGCCACTAATTCAGCCCCCCTCTTAGTTATTCTAACAATTGGTATCAGAGCTTGTGTTCTTAGAAGGAATGTTTCAAGACCTAAGAAAAAAATCACAATATGAACATATGAGATGTGTCCAAGTTGAACAAGGACAATTTTGCATCATGGAAAAGTAGGATAACACTCCACCTATCAGGTATGGAAATGATGTTACTCAATACTTGGATGCTGAATATGTGTTGCCTACTAGACCTCACCAACTTGAGAAATTAAGAGAAAGGCATGAGCATAATTCTATGATGATAGAAATTTATTCGTCACTCTCTGATGCTGAATTTGAAGATGTCAAAACCTGCACCTCTGCAAGTAAATGTGGGATAAATTGAAGCTGGTACATGGAGTAGATGTTAATGTACTAATAGCTAAGGTAGAGAGCCTAATATTTAAATTTGATCACCCTACAATGAGAGAAGGAGAAAATATCACTTAGTACAACTATAGAATAAAATAGGTAGTCAATGCTATCCAAGGAGTTGGAAGCATACTTGAAGAAGAGACACTGGTAAGTAAAATCCTAAGAAACTTACTACTTGTATATTCTATTAGAGTATCTGCTATACAAGAAATGAGAGCAGTAGTAAACAATAATGTCTCTCTAGATAGTTGTGTTGGTAGATTGAGTTCATTTGAGATGAATAATTTTGATAACAGTGTCTTACCATCTATTAAGTCTGCATTCAAATCTTCTTTTAAAATAAGTAAGGCAATTCATAAACACACTATGAGGAATGATAGTGAAAGTGATAGTGATGACCAAGATCTTGATGAGATTGAAGCACTAATGGCTAGAAGATTGCAGAGAGGCAAAGGTAAATACAAAGGTAAATTACCACTTGTATGTTTTAATTGTAAAATGATTGGACACTTTTCTGCTACATGTCCTAACAGAATAAAATATGATAGAAGTAATAAAAAATCATATGAAAAGAAGTTTGGTAGAAGTGACAATAGAGGTTACCAAAGAAACTGACAATCTGACAAAAGAGATACCTGAGACTACAAGGACAAAGGGAAGAAAGCTTGTTACTTGGCTGAGAACAGAGCTGAAGACAATGACACCGAATCTGATGAAGACATTAATATGGTGTTTTTGGCCATGAAGGTGTTAATCTCTAAGTTTTTGTTGATTATTTAGTGTCCACATTTATTCATTTATCTAGGCAGTTTTGATTGGCCACCACTGTGGCTGAGATAAAATAGTATAGGTCGAGCTACCTAGAAAGTCATTGCTAAGCAGAGTAGATCATAGATGCTGAGCTACCTGGCAAGTCCATGCCAAGAAACAAGAGTAATTAGTGCCGAGCAAGACAGTTTTGATGCGAATGTTAGGAATGTTAGTTATTCCTAGGTCAACTATTTTGGGCTGACGTAGTTGAGCATTTAATACTTTCAACAGGATAAATATGCATTTAATTATTTGATCCTAATATGTGTCATGTAGCCAATCAGAAAATTAAAATGCCTAGGAGGCATAAGCCTTTTATTTTTGATCGTTGATCTAGATCTATTTTCCAGATTCGAAGAGTATAATAAGATTGCTTCTTACCCTAATTTAAAAGAGATATACAGAGCATAGAGATAAGGTGCATACATACATGAGATATGTGTGTAGGGCTGTTTTGACAGGAAGCATAGATCTAGCAGAGTGGAAGAGTAGTGAGAAGAAGAGTAAGACATATCAGATTATAAGATTAGAGAAGGCATTGTAAAGAGGAGATCCGTTGTTAGCATCAAAGTGCACATCAAAGGATCAGTATTTGAGACATTCTAACAAGTCTATAAGGTGAAATCTCTTAACAGAGTGGTTCTAACAGACCTTTCTAAATATCTTAGCTGAGTGCTTAGTTTACTGTAAGTTGAAATCCTTTTACAAGGTAGATTGTAATGATCTGTAGCTCTTAACTGGGCAGACCTTTAACCAGGTAGATCAACAAAAGTTATCAAAATTTTGTAGCACTAACAGGAACACTTTATTGCTGCAGTAGTGAAGAATTTTTGGGTGTCATCTCCACCCCAATTTTACCTATTTGGGTTTCTGGGTTACCAAATTTTGTGTATTGTTTTATTTATTTAATGTTATGGATGCTAATAGATGTTAGATCAATCTCATATATGTATGTTTGGGGATCATTTTGTTTTAAAGTGATTAAAGTTCAAGATCTGATTCACCCCCCTCTCAGTATCTTGCTTTCCTATTATTGTATTTCCAACAATTGGTATCAGATCTCAGTTCTCCCATAAAATGTTTTAATCAGCTTGAGAGTAAAAATCTTGAGATGGAGATTTACAAATAGGGTAAAGTCATTGAGAATCAAAAGATTGACTTTTAGCTAGCTTTAAATCAACTTGAGACAGCAAGATAGGAATTTAAGAAGTCCCTGATATCAAGGAAAGATTTGGCCAAACAAATGAATGATACACATTATCATGAAGAAGACAATGTTAATCTATTTTAGAATGGAGACTCTACTGAGAGTGATGCAAAAATTGTAGATCTACTGGAAAAGAACAATGCACTGTATGAAGAAGTCAGAAATCTGAAAAGAGAACAAGAAACCCAAGCAGTAAGACTATGTGAGATAGTGGAACAAAAGAAGAAAGCTAAAGATGAAAAAGCAATGGCTGAAGAAGACAAAATAATGTTGACTATCAGACTTGATGAAAGAACACATGATGTACAAATGATGACAATCAATCAGGTTGATATGGAAAATCAACTGCTACTTGTGAATCGGGAGATTAGTAGGAAAGACATGGAAATTGTAAATCTGAGATCTAAGAACAGTCAATTGAAGTATGAATTGAGATTTGAGAAAGAGATGAATGAAAGGTTGAACAGACCTAATGAAGATTTGACTCATTTTGAGAACTTGATGGAAGCATCAAGGAGATCAAAATATTCTTTTGGATTAGGCCACACTGAACAATAGACATCTACTAAGAAAGGAGAATCATCTAAGATTGGTGAAAGGAGGAATGCAAAGACAAAGAAAAACAAACCTGTATGCCACCACTGTGGAAAATCTAGACACACAACAAACATCTATCAAAGCATGAATGGTAAGTCCAATACCAAACGTAACTTTAATGGTTATTGTTTTAACTATAGAAAGTTTGGACATCAAGCACATGAATGTAGGATAAAGGAAAGTAATGTACCTCCCACACCTAGATTCAATGGTAACTATTATAACTATCTAAAATATGGGCATAGAGAACATGATTGCAGATCTAAGGCTAAACAACAATGGACATCAAAGACACAAGAAAAAGTACCAAGGAAAGGTAACACTTACAATTGGCATTACAACACATGGCATAGTTGTCATTATTGTGGTGAGTATGGACATGTTCCAAAAAACTACATAAGGACACATTTTAGAGGAAACTCAAAGAGTTGGATGAATGGAAGCTTAGTTTGTCACAATTATCTGAAAATTGGTCATACTAGGAAAGATTGCAAGACAAGGGTACCTCCTCCTACTATTGAGCATATTAGAGCACAACAGAACCACACATGGGTAAGGAAAATAGAACCGAGAAATAGTGAAGCTACTAAAGCCGAGGTCACCCAATCCAATGGATCAGGTGATCACACCATCACTATCTAAGCCAATGAGGTATGTAAGGAATTGTATTTAAATTTCATATCTTATGTATCAGTTCCTAACATATATTGTGCCAAAGTCCATATCTACATATGATAAGATGCATTAGGACATATTTTAAAGACAAAGTACCAAGAAAATTCATTTAAACACTAGAGGTGCTGAGCATCATTATTATACTAAGACTGAGCTCGTCGGCATGTGTGCCAAGCTAGTTTGGTTTGCGACCAAGAGATTGTCGGAGTCGGCTGAGGAAAGTTGTTTTACACTCATTCAAATGGACAAAACATTTATTGCAAACCTACTTTCTGACCCTCAAAGCCTATAAAGGAATGAACCATTCATGATTCTTTTCACCTTGTGATTTGAGATTTCTTGAAGTGTTGAACCATTGGTGAGGTTGATTTCAGCAGATATTTGAACGAAGAATTATACAGCATGCCATCAGCCATTCAACAAAAGTGTGAACTTTGATAGTTGCCAAGGTACTCTATTTCATCTTTGAAACCCTTTACTCTCGAAATCATGACCGCTAGTTCATTTGCACCAGCTAAGGGAATGGAGAAGGAATTGATAAAAGTTCAATTGGTGAGGATCAACACCTGTGCACCTCGCAACTTTCACGTCGTTCTTAAGAATGCTATCAAGGGAGATCTGATTGGAGCCCTATCTTTGATCCCTCTGAAGGTACTTATGATTAATGACATTAGGGCATGTTACATGTGGAAAATAAGTGAAGTTGGAGACCATGAGCTGAGGGAATCCTACGAGAAATTATGTAAAGATGGAGCCCTAAAACCCGAACACAATCATCTAGCCGAGCTAGGGTTAACTCGAGCCCTAGAGTTTCCAAGGAATTTCAGGATTGAATGGATAAAAATTATTCTAAGGAGGGTACATGATATGAGAATTTGGTTGGAGAATGGACAAGTAAATATTACCAAGGATATCATATATCATGTAATTGGTTACCCTAATATCAACGGGAAAAGGACCATGAAATGCTAGAGTAAAGAAGACATAGAGAAGGTCACTAAAGCTGTCTGGAACAAAAGGGGAATGAAAATTTCCACCATTGAAGACTTGGAACTTGATTTTGCAGTAAGGGTTATAGCTCACAAGTTCTATTAGTTGAGCCGACTTGACAGTGTGCCTTGCATTAAAGTCGACCAAGCATGGAAAATCATCAAGAAGGATCACACATACGACCTTGCTGAGCTAAAACTAACACAACTTGCTGAGAACCTTGTATCAATCAGGAAAGAAAATAATTCTATGTGTAAGTTCAGATCCTTTCTTGTCTACATATTTTTCTATATTTAGAAGACTTTTCCTACCTTTAAAGACATAGTATGGAAAATAGATAGACCTATCACCCAACAGATAAATGTATTGATTCAACAATTAGGTGATGATTTTGATAATGTAATGGAAACATACTTTGTGGAGTTCAAGAAAAGTATGACATTGAGAAGCAGAATTCCTAGTTCATTATTTGAAAAACATTATGAGGATGTGTGCTTTCTAGTAGACACAGATTACACTTATGTTCAGGCTGTAGTACCTAGGGTATCATGGTTAAGGCCATTACCTTATGAAGTAAACATAGATGAAACATCTGCAGCCTTAACAACTTTACTAGTAGAGTAAACTGACAATATTGTTAAACATTTTTGTAATTATGAAGAAGCCAAGGCCAAAATTTCTATGAACCTAAAGGCTAGCACCATAGAAATGAAGAGGAAAAAGATTGTCAAGAATCTAAAGAAGATGGTTGGCATTACAAGTGATGAGGAACTAGAGGATTCATCTCTAGGATTAACTACTAGACAAGGAGAGGACATATCTAGTGAAGAAGAAGAATAAAATGACTCAGAAGAGGATGTAGTTGTTAAGGGGAAATGGGAGAAACCAATGGTTGCCAAGGAAACCAAAGTAAGCAAAGTCAAACCTTGGGCTACCCTTCCTACTGCAAATAGACCAAGGACCAGGGCATCAACTATTTCACCTCTTGTGGTGAAAAAATCAGTATACACAAGGAAGAATGCTGGTAAGAGCAGCTCAGGGAAGAAGAAACAAGTCAAAACCAAGGCCGTGCCGAGCATTGCTGCCAAAAGATCAAGGAGAAGGAGACTAATCTTGAATGATGAAGAAGATGAGGAGACATACACTGATGTGTCGAGCAACATACCTAAAACATCATTCAAACATCCTATAGACATTGATGAGGTATGCAAGAATATTAGAAGTTCAACTGGGTTACCTGGATTTAAATTTGTCAAATATGAAAAGTAAAGTATAGAGAATAAGGTCATAATATAGGAAGCTCTATTATAAATGATGAGTACATTCAAATTGACACCTATAGAGATAGGGAATAGTGTCCCTATAGAACTTTATGATTTCTTATCTGGTAAATGGGAACTTGCATTGATGACTGAAAGGAAAATAAGGGAAGCAACTTTGGCTAGAGTCATCCCAGACTTGACAAAGAAACATAAAGAAAAATTTGTTGAACAATATAAGCAAAAGTTTGTACCTAAAAATAGAGCTTATGCTATTTTGAAGAATGATATTGAAGGATTAGTACAACAAAGTACTTAGATTTGGAAAGAGATTTTTGGGTTGTCGGTCCCAAAAAAGAAGAAAATAGATGAAGGAACCTCTAAGAAGACCACCACGAAACAAGCAAAAATAGGGTCTAGACCATCAAAATAAACAGGCAAAGAGAAAACTATAGACTCAACAATGGATACTCTCATTGACACTACACTGGATGATAATATCAAAGTGGATGTTGAGGATTAGGATGAGCTGGCAGACACAATTATCGAATTGCCTATCAAGGCTACTGAGGTCGATGAAGAGAAAGATGAAGAGAAAAGTGAAGAGAAAGGAGCCGAGAAAGAGAAGGTAGAAGATCAAGAGGTAAATACTAAAAATCCACCTATTTTAGAGGTTTCTCAGACATTGTTAGACAATAGAGACATAATGGAAGAAACTGGAGACAAGCCTTAAGAAAAAGAGGCTATACAAGTGTCGGTAAACCTACCACCCTCTGTTTCATCTACCCCCACTGGACCCAAAAAGGGGAATGTACCTGACCAGTAGGAAATATACCTGGCAACCACTAAATTGCTTACTGACAAAGGAAAGGATATCATTGAAACTGAGTCGAATAATAGCTCACCAGAGCCCAAACGGAGGAAGCTAAATAAGGAGTCACCAGGTCTAAATTTCACATTAGATGAAGTCATTGTGATTTGTAAATGGCATACTGAGAGTTTTTCATACGAGTAGATTTAGACCCTTCAAGAACTTTTGAAGAGGAAAAAGAGATAGGAAGAAATGAAGAGAGGACAGAAGTAGAAGCAAGTTCTGCATGATATCAAAGATATTTTTGTAAAAGCTTTTGATATGGATGATGTAAATAACCAGGCACCTATACTAGAATAGCTAGTTCACATTGTACAAAAGGTGACTGATGATAATATTGAGTAAAATGACAAACTATTGCAATGGTCTAAGAGAAAGATCGAGAATAAAGTACTGGAAAATATATCTAAAGAGATAGCTACAAAATAGGTTGAACTTTCTTCTCTCGTTAAAATTATAGAAGAATTTGAAAACAATGTATTTTCTTTGTACAAGAGACTATGTGATGAATCATTCTTTACAAAATAAAATCAGCATTTAATTGAGAAATTGCACCTAGATATGAAGTCAACTACAAGTTCACTGAGAATGGATGCTAGCTCTAGCTCCATTCATTTCAATAAGTTAACTCATACACAGAGGAGGTTAGCCGAGATTATAGCTAAAGATGGTCAAATCAGGGCCAAATTAACTATGATTCAGGCTAATTTGATACCTCATGTAGAGGTTATTCAGAAAGAACTCATAGTTGCAAGAGAATTGATAAAGAGAGACTCTCATCTCTCTACTACAAAAAGTTTGGTAAGTCTAGCTACTGAGCTAGAAGTTGAGTTGGGAGTTATGAAGTTTGTTAAAGATAGTTTGGATACTTTATTTGCATTGATTCTACAACTTCATAAATAGTTTTTGGATAATTACAACTTAACCCCTCCAGCTATCAGTGACAAAAACAAGGGGGAATCAGGAAAGGAAGGAATGGATGAACTGAAGGTATAATATTTTTTTTTGTTGAAGGCATGTATATTATGTAGATAATATATTAAGTATGAAGTATAATCAAAGGGGGAGTATAGTATGTACTTAGGCAATTTTGTGGATGTAAACAAAATAATAAGTTTTTTTGCCACTAAATATCAAAGTGGGAGATTGTTAATCTCTAAGTTTTTGTTGATTATTTAGTCTCCATAATTAGTCATTTATCTAGGCACTTTTGGTCGACCACCACTGCGGGTGACCTAAAATAGTGTAGGCTGAGCTACCTAGTAAGTCATTACCGAGCAGAGAAGATCATAAATGATGAGATACCCGGCAAGTCCATGCCAAGAAACATGAGTCATTAGTGCCGAGCAAGATAGTTTTGATGTGAATGTTAGGAATGTTAATTATTCCTAGGTCAACTATTTTGGGCTGACGTAGTTGAGCATTTAATACTTTCAATAGGATAAATATGCATTTAATTATTTGATCCTAATATGTGGCATGTATCCAATCATAAAATTTGAAATCCTAGGAGGCATAAGCCTTTTATTTTTTATTGTTGATCTAGATCTATTCGCCAGATTCCAAGAGTATAATAAGATTGCTTCTTACCCTAATTTAAAAGAGATATACAGAGCACAAAGAGAAGGTGAATAAATACATGAGAGATGTGTGAAGGGTTGTTTTGACAAGAAGCATAGATCTAGCAGAGTGGAAGAGAAGTGAGTAGCAGAGTAAGACATATCAGATTATAAGATCAGAGAAGGCATTGTAAAGAGGAGATTCGTTATCAGCATCATAGTGCACATCAAAGGATCAGTATTTGGGAAATTATAACAAGTGTATTAGGTCAAATCTCTTAACAGAGTGGTTCTAATATACCTTTCTAAATCTCTTATCCAAGTGCTTACTTTACTATAAGTTGAAATCCTTTAACAAGGTAGATTGTAATGATATGTAGCTCTTAACCGGGAAAAAATTTAACCACGTAGATCACCAGAAGTGATCAGACTTTTGTATCCCTAAGAGGCACACTTTATTTCTGTAGTAGTGAAGAATTTGTGGGTGTCATCCCCACCCTAGTTTTACCTATTTGGGTTTTTGGGTTACCAAATTTTGTTTATTATAATATTTATTTATTGTCATGGATGCTACTAAATGTTAGATCAATTTCATATATGTATGTTTGGGGATCAGTTTGTTTTAAAGTGATTAAAGTTTAAGATCTGATTCACCCCCCCTCTTAGTATCTTGCTTTCCCATTATTGTATTTCCAACAGAAGGATGATTCAGAAGAAGAAGAAAGGTATATAGAGAATGCACTCATATCTAAGGTTAGTAAGAATGATGTCTATATTATAGATAGTGGCAGCACTCACCACATGACCGGTGATAAAAAATTTTTGAAACTTTTGAGTACTATAATGGTGGATTAGTAAGAATAGGTAATGACACACCTTGTCTAGTTGAAGGTAAAGGAACTATAATTTTGATTAGCCTAATCAAATGTGAAAATTCTTACTCGGTAAAAGGAATTAATTATAATCTATTGAGTGTGTCATAGCTGACTAACATAGGTCACCGAGTAGCATTTGAGAATATGAAGGCAAAGATATTTAATGAATCAAGAAGGTTGATCAAAATTGGTGAACAAACAAAAGGTAACCTATTCTATCTTGATGATATAAACACTGCTTTTTTAATGGCTAGAAACGAAGACATATGGTTGTGGAATAAAATATTATGTCATGTGAATTTTGACAACATGATTAAGATAAGAAATAAAAGGAAGGTAAGAGGTTTACCGAGCATGTCAAAGCCCGAGCATGGAATGTGTAAGAATTGTCAAAAAGGTAAGATGAAAAAATCTAGTTTGAAGAGAAAAGCCCATACATCTAATGCTATTTTAGAATTAGTCCATACTGATCTATGTGGACACATAAGACCAAAGAGTTACTATGGTGATAGATATTTCATTCTCTTTGTTGATGAATCTAGAATGATGACAGTTATGTTCTTAAAAGAAAAATCAGAAGCATTCAAGATGTTTAAATGGTATAAAGCTATTTTAGAAAGACAAAGTGGTAAGGAATTGACATGTTTAAGATCAGATAGAGGAGGATAATTTTTTTTTGATGAATTCATTAACTATTGCAATGAGCATGGAATTAAAAGATAGGTTTCTACACCAAGAGCACCACAACAAAATGGGATTGCTAAAAGAAGAAACAGATCCATTGTTGATTGTGGAAGAACATTGATGATAGAGAAAAGAATCACTTGAACATTCTAGAGGGAAGCTATTAGTACTATTGTCTACATATTGAACATATTACAATTGAAGAAAGACACCAAGAAGACACCCTATGAGCTATGGTATGGATATTCACCCAATGTAAGTTACGTCATAATTTTTGGTAGTCAATGTTATATTTTGAAAGATGGTAGAAATGGAAAACTTGATTCCAAAAGTGATGAAGGCATCTTTCTAGGGTATTCCACCAAGAGCAAGGCTTATAAATGTCTTATCAAGTCCTCTAACAAAATCATTAAAAGTGCAAATATCAGAATAGATGAATATGTAGAGAAAAATGATGAGGAAAGAAAAAAGAACCAGAAGACTAGAATAGGTTTTTTTTACACTAAAGAACCTGACACTCTACCCAAAAAATAGTGTATCACTCTCAAGAAATAGAACATTGCACCCAAGCATCAAGCTGCAAATACCAAAAATTAGGAAAATCCTCAAAATGATGTTCTGAGTGATGGAGATAGGAATCAAGATCAAGATGATGAACAAAGAGTTGAACCGTTACTTTCCAAGTATGTCAAAAGAAATCATGCATAGAACTATATCATAGGAGGCAAGAAGGCTAGAATGAGAAAAAGAATTAATTCACTAAACACTAGATGTTTAATTATTGATTTTGAGCCTAAATATGTTAATACTTCACTTGAAAATGAAGAATGGGTTAGTGCTATGAATAAATAAATAGAACAGATTGAGAATAATAGAACATGGACATTAGTAACAAGACTAGATGACAAGAATGTCATCGGTACCAAATGGATATTTAGAAACAAGTTGAATGAGAACGGAGAAGTCACAAGGAACAAAGCAAGGTCAGTGTAAGGTAGAAAATATGGATAGGGTTTAGAAAAATATTGGTTTTCTCATAAAAGTGTCTGTATGCACATATTATCCACTTACATTTAATTGTAATTGATAAGGGGTGTGAATCTGGAAATGTTTGTAAAGGAATAGTGGAGTAAATTACATACCTCTGAAAATGAATCTACTGAAAAACCTGTCAAATAGTCTTAGAAACTGTTGAGTTCCATTATCTGGACCTAAAACTGCGAGATCTACAAAACCCAAAAATAATTTTCTTTTCTAAGAAAGGTCAATTCTGACCCTCAAGTCAATGTCGACCTTGACCCAGAATTTTTGATTCTGACCTAGGACAAAATCAACCTCCGATTCTGACCTAGGATAGAATCAACCTTCGATTCTAACCCTGAATAGAATGTCGACCTTGACACTGAAATGTCACCCTTGACCCCAAAATTTTGACCTTGACCTGCATAGCTCCAACAAAAAATTTGTTCGCGGATCTCGAAAGTTTGCCGAAAAGGGTATCCAGATCTTCACTTTAATTCACTATCGCGAACCTGTACCTATAAGAAAAATGGTTTGTTTGTTGGGGGAGGGGTTTGCCTTGGTCAAACCCCAGTTTTGGAATTAACCTTATAATCAAATTAAAATTTCATAAGTAAACAAAGTAAATAAACAAATTCGCCTTGCTTGTATAGAAGCCCTTGTGGTGGATTCGAATCCTTGGATCCACAAGTATGTATGCACCAAATGGATGTAGAATGTAGAATGTAAAATTTAGGATGTCTCAAATCAATTTATTTTGGATCTTCAACATCAATATTGAATGGATCTTGGAATAGGAAGAGGCTTGTATGGATTTGGATTGAGAAATCTTCAATAAGAGGGCTCCATAGAGCTTGAATCCTTTGATGGCTAATGGACCTCCTTGGTGAATTGGATGCTTGAATTCTTAAATGATTGAATGATTGAGAGTGGATGAATGCTTCAATGGATACTTGGCTTGCTTCAAATCTTGCTCCTTAGCTTTCACTTAGTTGATGGTTAGATAAAATGAGAGGAGAAAGCTTCCTTATATATGAATCTAGGGCACAATATTCTAGAGAGGCCTACATAGGAGAATTAAATTCCAATTAGATGTATACCCTTAGAAGTGGACCTATTTTAAATATAATTTAAGAATCATTGCTTCAAAGACCAAAACAGCTGACCCGAAAGTGGGAATTAAACTTTTTTGAAGCCCAAAATCTGGAAATCTCAGAAATCTCAAATCTCGACCCTAGGTCAAAAAAAGGTTGATTTTGACCTAGGTCAAGGGTGAGGTTGACCTTGACCCAGAAAGGTTGATTTTGACCCTGAGGTCAAAAATCCCAGTTTCTATTTTATGGTGTTCGAAACATGCTAGAAAAAGTGGGAAATAGGGCAGAATAGGGGAAAAAGCTAGATCTAATTCAGAGACCCATTCAAGGCACTTGAAATGACCCCAAATGACTTACTTGGAAGGCTAAAATAGTCTACAATGGAAATAATTCCATTTTACGACTATACATTTAGACCCCACTTTAGCAAGAGTATGGACTCGATGCAAACTCTTGGATAGGGAGATCATGAAGAAAAGACAATATTATTGAAATCAAAAGGGACAAAGGAATCCTCAATCCCCTAGGAACTTAATGTTGGAGATTTTCCCATGTGAAAATAGTTGACTGTATGTTTTTCATTGATGAAAAAATATAGTATACAAGAGTGTATTGTATTCACCTTTCAGTATGGATATGTTGGAGCCTTGTGTGGTTATTTTTATGTTGTAGACATAGTTATTATACCATTTTCATACACGTAGATTTATAAGTTTAGTTAAAGTTGAGTTATGTTGATCTATTTACTAGCCATAGTTTCAGAGGATTATTGTTAAAGAGCCGACAATAAGTTTATTAATTCTATAGGTACACCTATCTTTGGGATATGCATGTTCAGATTCATGTTTAGTTATGAGTCAAAGCTGATTAACCAAAGGCCCTAAACATGTTTCATCTGAAGTGTGACATTTGGGTGTTTTTGGTAGAGCTGACTATGTGAAGTGATGCGTCTATTCATTTTGAGTTGCACAGTTCTAATTATGTTGCGTGCTTAGTTTAGCTAACAAGAAAAGTATTTAAGGTATTCCTACAGGTGACATGATCATATCTTTTGAAGAAGATACATATAACAGTTCATTTATGATTACTAAGTGTGAATGATAAGAAAATAGATAGAAAAAGAATAGAGCAGAATGCTAGTTGTTTTGGTATAGTAAAGCTATTTCATTCATCAGTTAAAGATCTATGTGAAGAAGAAGGGAGTGCATACAATTCACTGGAACTGATCTAGACATCAGGTCTATTTAAACAATTCATTATCAGATATAGTGTATATCTATTTTACAGAAGGTTGCAACCTTCATCATTTTAGCAGTGAATTTTTGGATAGTGTGTCCTCACCCCTAACATGGTTATTTGTAAAAGACTCCTAACAATGTCTGACCCTTAACCAGGTCACTGTACTTATTACATTGTAAAGATCAACTCCTAATAGGTTTGTAAGATCTTCTAACATGGATCATTATACTCTAGTGTAGTTCTTTGTGGGTTCTAAATCTCACTGGGGTTTTTACCTATTTTGGTTTCCCCGTAAAAAAAATTGTGGTGTTCTATTCTATGTTATCTTGTTGTATTTATGCTTAATGTTATTATGTACTTAATTGGAGAAAAGAATTAAAACTAGTATATAAATGATTCACATCCCCTCATTGTTATGTCTTGGGACTATTCCTAACAATTGGTATTAGAGCCAAGTACCTTGGAGAGGAATCCTAATAGCTTAAAAGGTAGATCAAATGGTGTACTTTAGGAAAGAGAGTCGTAATTTTGATGGAGAGAATTATCTTGACAAAAAGAACTGTGAGACCTACATTAGATTGCTATAGTTTTACTATATTATTCTCATGCTTTTAGTAGTTTATGCTTTGAAATAATTTGACTATCAGAGACTTTTTATACATTTGAGGATCGGTGGAATCATGTGTTATATATTCAACACCTAATTTTGTAATCAGGGTACTTTTGAGATGCTTTATGTTCTGATTCAGTTTTAGCTTATGTTGATGTCTTATATGGATTTAAATGTATGAAGGTAGTATGATGAAATTGGTTTAGGAAACCGATGCTAGGTTATTTCAGTTCTAATGCAAATATGGTTTATATGTATGTATATCATTAATGTCGTGTTATGTTTCATATCATGTCATTTTGGATCTACTGATGTGTGCATTGAGTGTGCAGGAAAAGTTGACCATGGATCTATATCGGGGACCCAGTATTGGAACCTATGTAAATATCTATGCTTTCCAAGGTCCTATCTATATAAAGAGACATGGATCTCATTTTTTATGTGAATATTTCATAAATGTGGTTTGCATGTGTGTCATTTAATTAGTAAATGTTTATGTGAATAAGTCATGTCATTTGTTTTAATTTAATGTGCCAAGTTTGGAAATTGTTGTAATTTAATTGTTGACATAGCTAGTAAAGGGGAACCAGGGTTGCTAAGGTTATCTAGGAGTATTACACAAGCTTACCCCAGGGTTAGAAGTTTCTAGAAGTCTTCTTGACTTATAAATCCGTAGGTTAACTTCAGGGTTAGTTTTAGGAGGTCTTTTGGGCTCCCAGGGGGTAACCAGGGTAAGTTTTAGTCACCCAACTTGGTACCCTATGGGTTAGGGGTCATTTTCTATCATTAAAGAGCCTCTAAACTCATTTATTGCTCCCTTTAAGTGTCATTTTCAATCTTGAGTGAATTTTGAAGAGGAGTGTGACTTTGGTTAACCTCACTCTCTCTTCTACCCTAGTTTCTTTTGACTTCACCCATGGAGAGTTAGGCAAGTGGATTAGTTTGGGATTGGTTAGAGTTACCTCACATTTTCATTAAGCCTTTCTCTTCTTGGAGGTTTTCCTATTTAGGGAAGGATTTAGGTTGAGTTGAGTGTTCACCCACTCTCTACCCTTAGAGATAGAATTCAGTTTCAAGGAGCTTTTAGAGATGGAGCTTAGGAAGGATAGCTCAACACCATTCCTCTTCTCACCTTGGCTTTGGATTAAGGTTGGATCTCTTTAAAGTAAAGTTAAATTTTGTTCTTATTTGTTATTGAGCTCAAGGACTCCATTAATAGATTCCTATCTGTTTTGAAGCTTTATTTTCAGTTTTTAAATTTAAATGTTTGTTTCTCAATGTCTTTATTTTGTGATTGATTTTGAATGGGTCTTCAAGGCACACTCACCCTTAGGAGGGCAGAGTAACCTTGGAGGGGTAGATAGAAATTATTCCTATTAGTGTAGAGTCTCCCATGTGTGGAGGGAAAAACTTGGGGTAACATGATACCCATGATGCCAAGAAGGACCTAAGGGTACCTAGGAGGCATAAAGAGGTTATTCAACACTGCATCTTGTGAAGATGGCCTTGTTCAAGTCCATGTGAGACTTGTGTGTTCTATATTTATTCTTGGATTTCTCCTACAACAAGGTCTACCACTACCCCTATTCTAGAAGGTGTCTTGGAGACCTATCCATTTGTTAATCCTTGTGTTGGGAAGCCTTCTGGAGTATGTTTTGTTTTCTGTTTGTTTGTCTTCTTGTTGTGTTTGTTTGTTTGTATCCTATTCTAGTTTGGATCCCCAAGCTCAGAGGTGGCCTTGTAAAGGCCTAGGTTGGGAGGTGAGCCTCCATGGTCAACCCCATCATTTACAGGTTCTTGAAGGAGTTCTTAGCTGCAATGCACCCTTATGAGGAAGATGGGTATGACTGGAAAATCATCATTTGTGACCAATATTGTTTTAAGGTCTTCATTATTGATAAGTTGTTTTATGGTGGGTATCCTATCATTTGGAGTATTTCATGATTATATAGTTGTATTGAGACCATTATGTTTGTAACCTTTTTATTATTGTAATCATGAGTTGCCTTATAAATTTATTTTATCCAAACTAAGAAATGGAGTTTCTAAAGAAATTGTAAATTTTTTTCATTATGTTATGAGAAGGGAATTGCATTCCTAAGGTTTAATAGAATATTATGTAGTTCAAAATTCTAGAATTATTTAAAACTAAAATGTGAAATTGAGACTTATGATATAAAAAGTTCTACATGGAAGGTTGTAGTTTATATAGTTTAATCAGATTCCTAATTATATAAAGTCTGCTTATTCAAATAAGTTAGTATTTATACGTCTATGTATAAATAAAACTGTCATTGGTTAGAAAGGAGTTTGCAAGTTAGTAATTTTAGAGATTTAATTTATATAAGTAGGCAAAGGATGTAGCATAGTTTAAATATGTTCTTGAAGTTTTTTTCATATATACTTAAGGAAATTTAAATTATTTAAAAAAAAAAAAAAAAAAGTGCTCAAAATTAAAATCTTCTTCCACTATTGTATTTCGTATAAATTATAGAATCTAATGATGAACTTAGATTCAAAAAAAATACCTCTAAGTACCCTCTGTTTTCACACAGAGATAAATTCACCAGTCAACTTTAGTTTTTTTTAAAATGATTGTTGTGTATATATATATATATATATCAAAGTTTTAATAAAACAAAAATAACCATGATCAAAAGGTGTTCTTAGTTGTTTTAAGTGCAGAGCGCTGTCCTTTCTTTTATTTTCGGCATGTGGGGTTTGGCCGAAGCCATTCCCCCATGCTTCCCTGACGCCCCTTTTTCTTTCCGCAGTGGCGAACGGGAGCAGGCAACACCAGTTCGTCCCGCGCCACCACTGTATGCAGTGGTGGGCGGGTGGAGGAGTGACCACGCTACGTCCCATGGGCCGACCCACTCTCCCCACCCTCCTCTCTTTTGCCGGCTCATTTTTCTTCGCAGCCTCGCCTTGCGGCTGATAAAACCCACCACCACTTCATTTTAGTTCGCTGCCTCGCCTTATCATCCGATAAGGATGTTAGGGTTAGGATTTTTTTTATATGTAGATTAGATTTGAATTTTGTAAGATTAGATTGTATTTTTTTTTAAAATCAGATTTTATAAAAGTTTTTTATTTATTTATAGGTATTTTGGCAGATTAAAATGGATATTTGAGTTAGTAGTATAAATAACATTTTTTAAAAAAATTATCTTTTAAGTGTTTTTTTTCTTTATTCTTGTTAAAATGTTTAAATTGGAGCTAAATATTTATATCAATTAGATTTTGAGTTGAGTTGATTAAAAAGTTTTCGCTAATTATTAAAAGTTGTCATTAGTTATATTAGTTAATTTCTTTTTATGTGAGACTGTCAATTATTTAATATTTTAAGGAAACAAAAAGGGGAGATGTTAATTATTTAATTAAGATATCCTTTTAAGAGTTAACTAATGTCTGGGCATTGATATCGTCACCCCCTTGACTGATTTCTTGCATGGTTGACTTTTGGTCAATCATGGTCAAACCTTATCCTTTCATTTTGAAATTTGAACCAAGTGCTCCCTGCAGTCTCTAGACCTTTAGGTTTCAGTTTCACGCCAATCAGTGATAATTAACTTTTTGGTCAACTCTAGTTGACTGTTGGGCCAACTGTCTCAATTTGCATGTAGGAGTCTTCCTTAGGGTTTAGCAAACCCTAGTATTTACCTTTCATGCATTACGGAGTATAGTTGACTTTTGGTCAACTTTGGTTGACTTTTGGTCAACTGTCTCAGTTTGCGTGCTGACCAAGCTTGTAGCTAAAGGAACCCTTTAGGATAGCTCTGAGATTTATTCCTCCCTTTGTATCCTTTCTAGTTTCTGTTTTCCCCTTGCACCATTTTGCATGCACTTGCTACCTTTGAGGTAGTTCTGTTATCCTTCTTAGTGTGTTTAAAAAATTTTTATCGTGTGTTTTTGCCCAGCTTTTGGGCATGACAAGAACAAAATGATAACACATCTACATTACATTGGTTTTGAGATCTATGAGGTTTCTACTCATGCAATTGATGTTCCCACCATAAAAGATCTTGTAGAAGAAGACTCTACTATTAAACAAAAGGAAGTATTCACCCAAAATGCAATTGCCAAAGAAGCTCTAATTAGTGCCTTATCTGATAGTGAATTTTCTGAGATTAAGAAGGAAGATAAAGCCTATTCAATATGGAAATACCTAGAAGACATGTTTGAATGAGAGATCCAAGCCAAGAATGCACGTAGAAAGAGATGGAAGAAAAGATACAACAATTTAGAAATCCTACTTGAAGAAAACATCAGACCTTACAATCAGAGGATTAATGAAGTAGTTTCAGGAATCAGAAACAATGGTGGAGAAATTTTAGAGGAAGACGTAATGGACAAAATGATGACTACATTGAATGAAAATTTTGAAAACAAGATAAACATCTTGGATGAAACCATGAAATTTTCACAAGACTTCAAAAGAGAAACCTTGATCAGCAAAATATCAGCATTTGAGATATCAAGATTGAAGACAAAACCTAAAATTGAAACAAATTTCAAAGCCTCAGTCCATGGTAAGAAATCCTTGAGCATCTCTAGTAATATTGAGAAAGAAAAAGTTGATACAGAACTAGAAGAAATCATTTCTATAATTGCTAAGAAAGAAAGGAAAGGTAAAGGAAGCTATGAAGGACAACTACCATTCAAATGTTTTTCATGTAACAAAGTTGGCCATTTTGCATCCAAGTGTCCTACAAGAGTAAAGAAGTTTAGATCACATTACAAGCCCAAATATACTAAGGAATGCTATTATGATTAAGATGGTGTGAGTGATGATGATTTAGGAGAGGATGAAATTGGATTTGTTGCAATTAAATATACTGAAATAATGATTTATGAAATGGAAATTGAAGATGAAAAGAAAGCACAAGAATTGGCTTTAGTTTCACAAGCAGACATCAGGACAGACTGGATCATAGATAGCGGGTGTTTACATCACATGATAGGAGACAAAGATATATTTCTACAACTAGATAAGTAGAAAGGTGTCATGGTTAGATTTTTAGATAACACTCCCAAACCTATCACAGGCAGAGGATCCATCACCTTAGATGGAAAGAACAAGACAGATGATGTTTTGTATGTTGATGGTTTACATCATAACTTACTAAGTGTTGGAAAGTTGCTCGATAAAGTATATTAGTTGGAATTAAAAGAAAAAATAGGTGCATTATTAAAAATAAAGAAGGAGACATGATAGAATCAGGTTCAAAGACCAAATGTAATGTTTTTCAGATCAACTCCGAAGTAAGTTTTTTTGTTGCAAAAGTGGATGACAGTTGGTTATGGCACAAAAGACTTTGTCATATTAATTTTGACAACATAGTAAAGATAAGCAATGTAAATGCAGTAAGAGACCTTCCTAGTATTGCAAGACCTGTTGATACTATGTACAAGGAATGTGTGATGGGAAAGAATGTGAGGAACTCATTCAGAAGAAAATAGAACTCTACATAGAACAAATTAGATCTAGTGCATACTCACTTATGTGGACCTACACAAACAAGATCATACTATGGTAAGAGATTTTTCATTTTTTTTTGTAGATGATTTCTCCAGAATGGTGTGGGTTGCGTTCTTGAAAGATAAATATGAAGATTTTGAGAAGTTCAAAATATTCAAAGCTAAAGTTGAAAATGAGTCTAGATTAAAGATAAAATGTCTGAGATCTGATAGAGGAGGAGAATTTGCCTCTAAAATTTTTCTTCAGTACTGTGAAGAACATGGAATCAAAAGACAACTAAGTGCACCCAGAACCCCTCAAAAAAATGGAATTGCAGAAAGAAGAAATAGGATAATACTTGACACAACATGCACTATCATGATTGTAGGAAAACTTGCGCGCACCTATTCGAGAGAAGTAGTCAATACAAAAGTCTATACTATCAACATAATTCAACTAGGGCCACACGTAGACAACTAACCTTATGAACTTTGGTTTGGTAATGTACCTACAGTAAAATGCTTCAGAATCTTTGGAAGCAAGTGCTACATCAAGAGAGATGATAGTGTTGGTAAGTTTGATGCTAGAAGCAATGAAAGTATTTTTCTTGGTTACTCTACTAAGAGAAAAGCTTATAGATGTTTTAATTTAAGGTTGAAGAAAATCATTGAAAGTGCACATGTGAAAATAGATGAGAAGTTCATGATTCAAAAAATATTTTATGATTATGCACCTATCATTGAAGATGAACCTAGACCTATTAATAAAGATATAGTTATTGAAGAAATGTTTGACTGTATTGATGTATCATGCAATAACCCTGAACTAGGTGAAGAGGAATCACAGATTACAGAGGAGACTGTCACACCTAAAATTTCAAAATACACATCCAGATACCATTCAAAAGAAGATATCATTGGAGATCAGAGCAGTAAAGTTTTGACAAGATCTAGAGGAAAGGGTTCAACCGTTGATGAAGAGGTATGTTTACTTTCACAAATTGAAGCCTTAAGTGTTGAAGATGCGTGTAAAGATTTAGATTGGAAAAATTCAATGCAAGAAGAATTAGATCAGATAATTAAGAATGACACATGGGAATTGGTCCCTAGACCTTGTGACAAACACGTAATTAGAACTAAGTGGATTTTCAGAAAAAAAATGAATGAAGATGGTACAATGATAAGAAACAAAGAAATATTGGTATGTAAAGGATATGCGCAGAGAGAAGGAATTGACTATTCTGATACATTTTCCCTTATGAGAAGATAGGAAGCTATCAAGTTGTTTTTAGCTCATGCAACATTCAAAAACTTTAAAGTATATTAGATGGATGTTAAGTCAACATTTCTAAACAATGACTTGAAGGAAGAAGTCTACATAGAGCAGCTTGAAGGATTTAAATTATTAGAAAAAATAGACATGGTATGCAGACTAAATAAATCCCTCTATGGACACAAACAAGCCCCAAGATCATTACATGAGAGACTTTATGGCTACCTTATAAAGATTGGATTCAAGAAGGGAGTAGCAGATTGCAACTTATTCATAAGAGAGACACCTAAAAGACTATTACTTATTGCTATCTTTGTTGATGACATTAATTTTGGAGGTAATGACAAGCTTAGTATAGAATTTTCCAAAGAGAAGCAGAGTGAATTTGAAATGAGCATGATTGGATCTATAAAATACTTTTTGGGATTAAATGTGAAGCAGACAGACATAGGTATATTCATAAATCAGTCTAAATATGTGAAGGAGATATTGAAAAAATTCAAGATGGAAGATTGCAAGCTAGTAAGCACTCCTATGATAACAGGAAGCAAGCTTTCTAAAAATCATATATCTCACTGAATCTAGACCGAATATTTCTAATGCAGTTGGCATTGTTGGGAGATTTGTAGCTAAACCGAAATAGAATCACTTAATGGAAATAAAAAGAATATTCAGATATTTAAAAGGAACTATAGACTATGGTTTATGGTATCCTAATTCATAAAATGTAGAACTTCATGTGTACAGAGATGTAGATTGGGCAGGCTGTGTTGATGACAGAAAGAGTTCCTCAGGAGGAGCAGTATTTCTTGGAGAAAGGTTGGTTACTTGGACAAGCAAGAAGAAGAACTATATTTCTCAGTCAACAATAGAAGCTAAGTTTGTAGCAGTAGCATTGAATTGTTCAACAATGGTTTGGATCTAGTAGATGATTAAAGACTTTGGAATTCAGATTAATTATCCTATTGTCATTCATTGTAACAACACTAGCACTATTAATATGTCAAAGAACCCTGTGATGACGCAAAGACAAACATAGAAATAAAATATCATTTTATAAGAGAAAAATTTATAGAGAGAAGTGAAGTTGGATTATGTGAGCACCAAAGATTAGTTGGAAGACATATTTATGAAACCTTTATCAAAAGATACTTTTGAGTATTTCAAGAAGAAGATGGGAGTAATTGCCTTTCCTGAGTCTGATTAGAATTCACAGCAAATGCATCAATCCTTGGTGACTGATGAGTGGTTGACTACTCTACTTCTGGAGTAGTACCTGTGCTTATTTTTATTTGGCATCCTTTTCCATTGATGTCAAAGGGGGATTATATAGTAAGGGGGAGCACATACTCTGCGGGAGTATTCAGTCATGAAAATAAAACATAGTGCAATAGTTAATAGGTACCTTTGATGAGGATATCGAGAAGATTGTAAAAATAAAGAAGACACATTTGGATTGATGGTGCCTTTCATATCATATGTTGCCATACATGTCAAAGGGGGAGATTTTTGCATGTGCAAATAGTTGACTATATGTTTGTCATTGATGACAACATATAGTATACAGAAGTGTACTATATTCACTTTTCACTATGGATATGTTGGAGCCTTGCACAATTTTTTTAATTTTGCAGACATAGTTATTATACCATGTTCATACACACAAATTCAGAAGTTAAGCTAAAGTTGAGTTATGTAGATTTGTTTACCAACAACAGTTTTAGAGGATTGTTTCTAAAAAGCTGATAGTAATTCTATTGATTCTACAATTGCGCCTATCTTTGGGATATGCATGTTCAGATTCATGTTTAGTTATGAGTCAAAGATGATTAACCAAAGGCACTAAACGTGTTTCATCCAAAGTGTGATGTTTTGGCAATTTTGGTAGAGCCGACTATGTGAAGCGATGTGTCTATTCATTTTGAGTTGTGCAGTTCTTATTATGTTGCTTGCTTAGTTTAGCCGACAAGAAAAGTATTGAAAGGATTCCTGCATCTGACATGATCATATATTTTGAAGAAGATACATATAATAGTTCATTTATGATCACTAAGTGTGAATGATAAGAAAATAGACAAAAAAAGAACAGAGCAGAATGCTAGTTATTTTGGGACAGTAAAGCTATTTCACTCATCAGTTAAAAATCTATGTGAAGAATCCGAGAGTGCATACAATTCACTGGAACTGATCAATACATCAAGTCTATTTAAACAATTCATTATCAGATATAGTGTATATCTATTTTACAGAAGGTTGCAACCTTCATCATTTTAGCATTGAGCTCTTGAACAATGTGTCCTCACCCCTAATAGGGTTATTTGTAAAAGAATCCTAATAGGTTCCGACCCTTAACCAGGTCACTGTACTTATTGCATTGTAAAGATCAAATTCTAACAGGGTTGTAAGCTCTTCTAACAGGGATCATTATACTCTAGTTCAGTTCTTTGTGGGTGCTAATTCCCACCGGGGTTTTTACCTATTTTGGTTTCCCCGTAACCAAAAGTGTGGTGTTCTATTATGTGTTATCTTGTTGTATTTATGCTTAATGTTATTCTGTACTTAATTGGAGAAAATAATTAAAATTAGTAGATAACTGATTCACCCCCTCTCTCAGTTATGTCTTGGGACTATTCCCAACACTTAAGTCTTTATCAACCCTAAGATCATGATAAGAGAGACATCAATGGTCAAAGAGAAAAAGAGAGAGGGTGTGATTAGCTCGCCCAGTAAGATGTGTGTATCTTATTGTGAACCCAAAAAAGTATAGGATGGCTCACCAAGAAAGCACTTGATAGTCACCCTATAAATTTGTGCACCTTCTGGCAGCTTTGTGCATGTATGTAGTGCTTCTTATGACGACTTTTATGAACCATTGATCCATATCTTCATATCACCATGGATTTCATTTGTAAAATGTATATCTCTTCAGGATTTAGAAACATACGTGTGTTACCATCAAAGGATTTAGCATATTGAATTATAATTGAACGTGTATCTCTTAAGGACTTAGAAACTTATGCATGTTACTTTTAGAGGATTTAGCATGCTGCAAAACAAAAGGTTAGAACAAAAATGCATAATATAGAATGAGGGAGGTCGTATATATGCCCCCCTCCTTAAGATGAAAAAATACATACTATTTTGACATGTTAAGGAAAGAAAAGACCAGGGATAAAGCCTTCTTCACATCAAGATAATATCCATAGACAACACCCAATCCAATCCAAGAAGGTCAAAACTCCTATGAGGCCATGGAAGGGATGAATGCAAAGAGATATCATGCAAGAAGTGAAAAAGCAACCCTTGTCACATGATTCAGTTTCCAAGGTGAGAGATTTATCAACCATGAAAACCCAATGTCAAACAAAGAAATAGGTTATGATCAAGGAAATAGATCCTCAATGTAAACCAAAATTTTCATGTATGTTGGATATCACATAATAGATAGATATTGCTTAACCAAGGGAAAAGTAGGTCCCAGAAAGATAGAAAATAAGGAGATGGCATCCTTGCCCCCCAAGTGTAGGAACAAGGATGAAAGGGGATCTATTATATCACTCTTAATACTTTGCAAGACAACGAGACCCCAAAGACTAGGCTAACATTGTTTACATAATGTGGAGTTCCATAATAGGAAAATAAATGTTATTTAGAGAAAATAGGATTAAAATACAACTTATTGCCACATGATATATAAATAACTTTACTATTAATGAGCTGCCTAATTTTATAATGTAAAGCTTGACATTCATTAGTACATTGATCATGAAATCTATGATACAAAAAAAAGGAAGAGTCTTCAAGTGTGCACTACATTTCTTTCTGTGTTTAAGTCTAGTAATCATCTTAGGATGAAAGAGTTTAGGAAAAAGAACTTCTTTGTCAAATTCCTTCATAGGGTCATCATGTTTTGAAGTGTTATTTGAGATGTTGTTAACATTGATGTATTTTTGAGGATTAAATCCTAATCCATAAGAATGCTCATGCCCCCCATTCTATAAGGGCATTTGAATTCCATGTTTATTCTTACCACATCCTTGACCATGGAATCAGGTTATTTAACTAGAAAATAATAACCAGGACCATAACAAGAAGCCATATCAGAAGGAGTCAATGGAGCTTCAATAGTCACTATGTCATTACTAGTAGGTTTGAAAAATTCATAATGGGTAGAAGAAGTGACGAAGTTATTACAAAGGGAATGAGAAGTAGAAGCAAAAGCTCATTGTTCAAACTCTCTTTATTGCTTCATAAAATAAAGATTAGAAACTTTATACTCTCCAATAAAGGTAGGATTAAAATATATGGTTTCCCCATCATCACCAGGAAGAGCATTAGAGGAAGAAGGATTACTATTAAGAATAGGAGTATTGTGGGTTTGAATATTCAAACACAGATTTGGCGCATCACCTGCATGAAGTGTATATATCATGTTGTTTTGAATAAACTTGATTTTACAGTGAAGGGTGGAAGTAACAACATGCATCTCATGCAACAAAGGTCTACCCAAAAGGAGGTTATAATTAAGAGGTCTGGGCATAACATGCGAAGGATATTTAGGATGACTGAACCTACTTTGATAGGTAAGGTAATGATTCCCAAAGTGTTTTTAGCAATGTTATCAAAGCCACATATAGGATCATTATCAGGTTGAATAGTTAAAAGATTGGATTTAATCTCCTTGAGCATTTCTATGCTACAAATATTAAGCCTAGATCCATTATCAATCAAGGTCCTAGAAATGGTACTCTTATTAATAGTAGAAGCAACCATAAGAGCATCATATTGATTCTAAACTTCTTTAGAAGGTAAATCCTTTTGAGTAAACACAATATTAGGAGGACCCAGGGTAGCATGCATGCACTGTAAGAAGGCATTGATGTTCTCTTGATTAGGAGGTGGAGTGGAAAGATTTTCTAGAGATTTTTGCAAGGCTTCATGGTAGGTAGGTGATGTTTGAAGAATCTCCCATAAAGAAATCTTCGCAGGTGTATTGCACAATTGTTTTATCAAATCATACTCCATGCTAGGAAGATGGGGTGGAGGAGGAAGAATGGGTCGAGAAGGTATTAAAGAGGTAGGAACCATCAGATTAGGTTGAGGGTTATTGCTTGTACGATAGGTGTGAGTTATCAAATCTTGATCATTGAAAGACTCTAAAGACTCCATAGGTTTACCTTTGATAGTAATGAGAGGAAAAACTTTGATAGTCAACAAGGGTTTTGCATAAACCATGTTAGTTGTCTCAACACTACAAATAGATTCACAAGAAGGATGCAAAGAATACAACCTAGGAGGAGATGAGGTAGGATCTTTATTTTCCATAAGATCATCACTAAGAGGGAGAGCATTAAGGGAATTCATATCATTCTCCACTAATGCCTCATCACAAGAAGGAATCCCAAATGGAGGTAAAGCATCTATAACGTTTTCTTCTTTCTCTAAAATGTTTGCATAAGAGGAGAGTTTTTTAGAAAAAGAGTCACCATCATGTATGAATGTCATCTATTAATAAAGCACCCTCTTGTATCAAAGCATCTTCACAAGGAGGGGATAAATCAATGTCTTTATCCAAGGGTTCATCCCAAAAAGGAGGATCATCCACAATGGCTTCATGAGGAAGAGAGTAATCAACATCCAAATCCAAAGGTTCATCCCAAATAGGAGGATTAGCATCCCTATCAATAAAGCACATTGTAGGAGCACCATAAATCACTAAAGCTTGATCCCTGACGGAGAAAGAAGGTAAATTATTTTCTAAAGTAGGCTCATAGAAAATACATATATTAGGAGAAGAATTAACATAAATCCTCAAGTCATCTCCATAAAGAGAAATATTATGGAGAGAAAGATTAAAGTCATCTTCTTTCTCTAATATATCCTTAAAAAGTAATACAATAGAGGACAAAGGAACATCGCACACACTAAATAAAGTCTTTCTAGGTGTAACATCATTCAATGGTAAGGTAAGAGGAGTATGTTGTTTAATCCCAAAATTTATAGAAGGATTTTTGGAAACACTTGAAACAAATTGTGCAACATGATAACAAATAAAGAAATGCATAGAAAATAGGTCCAAATGCATTCAAATGAAATCTAGAAGCATGAAAAATGTAAATGTTTTTGTATTTTTAAAGAAATGTTGTGATTTTTTTTTTGACATATAAGTGAAAGAGAATAAAATAAATCTACTTTTAATTTCATGTAAGATCCAACACAAGATGCAAATCTAACACCAAAAAGAAAGATTTGTCTATCACGGGTTCACCAAAATGTAATGTAGAAAATATGGATAGGGTTTAGAAAAATGTTGGTTTTCTCATAAAAGTGTCCCTATGCACATATTATCCACTTAAATTGAATTTTAATTGATAAGGGGTGTAAATATGGAAATATTTGTAAAGGAATAGTGGAGTAAAATACATACCTCTGAAAAAGAATCAGCTGAAAACCCTGTCAAACGGTCTCAGAAAATGTTGATTTCTGCAATTCTGAAATGAAACTGCAAGATCTAAAAAACCTAGAAATCATTTTATTTTCTAAGAAAGGTTGATTATGTCCCTCAAGTCAATGTCAACCTTGACCCAAAATTTCCAATTTTGACTTAGGGTAGAATCGACCTCTGATTCTGACATTAAATAAAATGTCGATCTTGACCTCAAAATGTCACCCTTTACCCCAATATGTCAACCTTAACCTACACAGCTCCGAAGGAAAATTTGGTCACGAATCTCAAAAAATTTCTGAAAAGGGTATCTAGATCTGCACTTTAATTCATTGTCCCCAACCTGTACCTTCAAGAAAAGGGTATGTGCGGGATCATGGTATGCTAAAAACTAGTGATGTGAAAAAGAAACCCTGATTGGTAGACTGATTGAAAAATATCTATAAATTTCAAATAGTATAACATTTTTAAATCTAAAACATGTGTTACATTAATCTATGCTTTGCCTACTACAAGAAAACAAGAAAAAAAATCAATTTGATGAAGTTTAGACTAAGTTAACATGGTCGGACATGAGAGTTTTTATATCCTGGAAAAGTTGCAGAAGAAAAATCATAATTAATTATTTACTTAGAAAAAAATTATAAAACATTATTTGTCATGTATCCGGATATGAGTCTAGTACTTATAGCTTTAATCTAGTAAAAAAATATTATCATTTGATTGTGTTTAGGTGGTCAGACATACATCTACTTCTTATCTTTTTAGTCCTGACTGATAGACTGATTAAAAAATAGCTATATAACTTTCAAATGCTATAACATTTTTGACATCCAAAATACGAGTCACATTCTATGCTTTTCCTACTACAATAAAAAAATAAAAAAAATTTAGTTTGATGAAGTTTAGACTAAGTTAAGGTGATCACACACAATATTTTTAATATTTTAGAAAAGTTGTAGTATAAAAATCATAATTAATTATTCACTTGGAAATAAATTACAAAAAAATAATTTTCACATCCTAACATGAGTCTACTACTTATATCTATAATATTGTAAAAAATATTATCATTTGATTGTATTTAAGGTGGTCAGACATACACCTACTTCTTATCTTTTTCCTGAAATTTTTATACTACTCCATTGAAATTTGAAATTTCACCATATAGAATATTCTTTTTCAAAAAAGGAGGCTAGTAGCTTAGCAACTAAATTCAATTTTCTGCATATTTTCTTCTTACACATTTTTTTATATAATATTGATAACTTCTTCAAATTTTTATGTCAACTTTTCTAACCCTGATTTTCTGAATTTTCATTGTCACTTAAGGGCCTAGTTTGGCATACCATGATCTTGCACATACCCAAAAATGATTTATTTTTTGGAGGGGGGGAATTTACCTTGGTCAAACCCCAATTTTGGAATTAACCTTATATTTGAATTGAAATTGCATAAGTAAACAAAGTAAATAAATGAATTCACCTTGCTTGTATAGAAGCCCTTGTGGTGGATTCAAATCCTTGGATCCACAAGTATGTATGCACCAAATAGATGTAGAATGTAGAATATAGGATGCAAGATGACTCAAATCAATTAATTTTGGATCTTCAACACCAGTCTTGAATGGAGCTTGGAATAGGAAGAGGCTTGCATGGATGTGGATGGAGAAATCTTCAATAAGAGGGCTCCATAGAGCTTGAATCCTTCAATGGCTACCAATGGACCTCCTTGATGAATCAGATGCTTGAATTATTGAGAGTGTATGAATGCTCCAATGTCTATTTGGATTGCTTCAAAATTTTCTCCTTAGCTTTCACTTAGTTGATGGTTAGAGAAAATGAGAGGAGAAAGCTTCCTTATATATGAATCTAGGGCACAATCTTCTAGAATGGCCTACATAAGAGAATTAAACTCTCATTAAACCTATACCCTTAGAAGTGTCCCTATATTAAATATAATTTAAAAATCGTTTCTTCAAAGACCGAAACAACTGACACGGAAGTGGGAATTAAACTTTTCTGAAGCCCAAAATCAAGAAATCCTAGAAATCTGAAGTTTGGACCCTAGGTCAGAAAAGGGTTGATTCTGACCTAGGTGAACATCGAGGTTGACCTTGACTTAGGTCAAGGGTGAGGTCAACCTTGACCTAGGTCAAGGGTGAGGTTGACCTTGACCCAAAAAGGTCAATTTTGACCCTGAGGTCAAAAATACCAGTTTCTATTTGAGGGTGTCAAAAACAGGCTAGAAAAGTGGGAAATGTGGCAGAATAGGGGAAAAGTATAGTTCCAAGTTAGAGACTCATTCAAGGCACTTGAAATGACCCCAAACCACTTACTCAAAAGGCTAAACCAATCCACATTGGAAGTGCTTCCATTTTCAACTATACAGTTAGTATGTAAGGAAGAAGGTATTGATTACGGAGAACCCTTTGCACCCATTGCTAGACTAGGAGTAAGAATAATACTTGCTTATGCTGCATTCAAAGGATTCAAGTTATACTAGATGGATGTCAAAGCAATATTCCTAAATGGAATACTAGAAGAAGAGGTATACATTAAACAAATAGAAGGGTTTATTGATCCAGTACTGAGAGACATGGTTTGTAGACTACAAAAAGCCTTGTATGGATTGAAACAAGCACCTAAATCCTGAATGAAAGATTTCACTCCTATCTCATAAGCATTTGATTTGTAAGAACAAATGAAAATAGTAATCTATATTTATAAAAAGATACGGATGATAACACTCTAATTGCTAAAATATTTGTTGATGATATTATATTTGGGGGTAATGATATGTTATGTAAATCCTTTGGTAATGAAATGAGCAAAGAGTTTGAGATGTCAATGTTTGCGGAGATTAAATTATTTCTTGGTCTACAAATTATTCAACAAGATGTATGCATATATATCACAAATCCAAATACATCAAGGAAGTGTTGAAGATATTCAAGATGGAATATTCCAAACTAGTTGGAACACCTATGGCAACCAGATGAAAACTGACAAAAGAAGACAAATCAAATGAGGTAATTCAGACCTTGTATAGATCCATGATTGACAAACTAATGTATGTTGTTCATACTAGACCAGATATAGAACATGAAGTTGGAATAGTTTCAAGATTCTTTGCTAATCCAAGAGAATCACACATTACTATTGTCAAGAGAATTCTAAGATATCCAAAGAACACAGAGGAATATAGCTTATGGTAAAAAAGAGAAGGGAAAATTGAGCTTCAAGTCTATACTAATGTTGATTGGGATGGAAACTTAGATGAATGAAAGAGCACAACTGGAGGAGCATTCTTCATGGGTGACAGGCTTGTCACATGGATACACAAGAAGCAAGGATGCATCTCACAATCTACTACATAAGAAAAACATGTGGTTGTTGATGCAAACTGCTCTAATATTGCATGGATCAAACAATTACTGGAAGGCTTGAATATTAAAATTCTTGAACCAGTGATTATCTATTGTGATAATACTAGTGCAATTAAAATTTCTAAGAATCTTGTCATTCATGCTAAGACTAAACATATTGCTATCAAGTATCATTACATAAGAGAAAAAGTGAAAGAAAAAGAGGTGATACTAGAATATGTTCAATCAAAGGAACAATTAACTGATATATTCATAAATCCATTGCCTAAAGATACATTTGAGTACCTGATAAACAAAATAGGGGTCTGACCTTTGTCTATTGGTCAGTAAGTTGACTAGGAGGCTACATCAGTCTACACTTAATAAGAAGATCATTCATGTTGATGCAAGAAAAGATATGGACTCCATAGATACATCAATACACAGAAAGGTATATATTTGCACCGAACACTAGAGTCACTATATTGCTGATGGATAGGGAAATTCAAGGAGTATATTATAAAAGGTGAAAGGATATAACTTTGGCATGATCAATGTTTACTTTGGCATTGTTGTAAAAGGGAGAGAGTATCCTAATAATTCAAAGGGACAAAGTATCCTAAGAAGATCCAAAGAAAAGAGATTATATATAGATATTAAATATCCATCAAAGGGAGAGAAGATATCCTAAGGGAGAGATGTAACCTGTAAAGGGGACAATATCAAAAGGGAGAGAAGTATCATGAGGGAGAGATGAGTATATTGATGTCAAAAGAAAAAGAGATGATCAAGGAGAGGAACAATCAAAGGGAGAGACAACATCAGAGAAATAATCAGAAGTTTCTACATCTATCTAGTGAATGTATTGGAGATTGAAGAGAGAACTCTGCAAGAAACAAATCTAAGCTATATGAACTTACTAAGAGACAGACATATATATTGGTTATAGAATAATAAGATTGGTAGATTGATGAAGTACAACTGATATATTTCATATTGTATTATTAATAATATAGTGTGATAATGTAGTGTGTTTCCATCAATGCCAAAGGGAGAGATTGATGAACTATAACTGATTGAATGTTTGAAGATGTTAAGTTGATGATCACCAAGTTGTAGAAAGTTCATGAAAGACATTAAATCAGTTATTGTATTATATTTTCATTGATGTAAACTTTATATAATCTAATTGGTTATATTCAAAGTTTCAAAGAATTCAGAGAACCAGAAAGATTAAGTTTATGCTTTCAGTAATGTATAAAAGATCAGTATTCACTAAGTGACAACAAACACCGACAGGTAGTGCACCTTGACGAAAAGAGAAACTCAAGAGGCTTTAAAGTCATAGTGATACCCGAGCCAAAAACACAAGGAATCATTACTGACAAGAAGAATCATAGTGTAACCCGAAATATAGACAACCCTGACAGACAGACAACCCCGATGGAGATGCCCGAGGAAAATTGAAGTCTTGACTGAAACTAACAAGGAGTTAAACATCGAAAAGAACTGAAGTTCAGAAATGACAAAATATTTAGGTGGAAAGAGCTAAAGAAGGAGTTAACTAGTTGTTAATATTGTTTTCATTGACAAGTTAAAAGCCAAGGATAAGAGAAAGATTTAAAGCTATTTTATTCCAATTGTCAAAGAGAAATCTACGGAATAAAACTGAAGTAAAGCTTAAAAGAAATATTTGCTAGAATTGCGGATCATGCCAAGAACAAGAAATTCAAGAACTGAGAAATGGTGATATCATGTCTATAAAGAGACAAGCTAATTAATTATGAATTAAGGGTGAATAGATAAGATAGATGCTGAAGAGAAACTGATGAAGAAAGACTTAAATTAGACCTAATCAATCAAGCTAAAGAAAAAAGATAATTCTGTGGACACCGAGCAATAAAGAAGCACAACATCACTGAGCAGAAAGAAGTGGAGAAAAGGTATTGAAAAGATGCATTGATCAGAAAGGTATTATGAGCTTACAATAGATCTAAAATTCTACAAAGTATAGTTATATATGTGAATAGATCATTTACTGTTTCAATTTAACCATTGGATCAGAAAGTCTCTTAACTAAGAAGGAATTAATAATCCTTTATATATTGAGATACATACTAAGGAGTATCAAAAGGTTTGGTAATAAAGATAGCATAGAGATGGCAGATACCACGTGACAAACTACACATGGTTTGGTCATAAAAGGTAGCATCGAGATGAGAGATATGAAGTGACAAACTACTCTATTTAAATCCTCTAACAAGGTCACACCTAACAGTGTGTTTGTAATCTTTAAAAGAGTTGGCTCTTCAACGAGCTCACTTTAGAAGAGTGAAAATTTTGGGTTACCGGTCCCAAGTGGTTTTTCCCTTAACAGGGTTTCCATGTTAAAAATCCATGTGTCGATGTATTAGTGAGTCATTACTTTAGTTTTTTGCATTACACATAACTAATCTGGATTGATCGGTATACACTAAGTTATTTAATGGATTTCGGTAAATGAAAGACTGCTAATCAGTAAACAATGAGAATAAGGTTTAATGGTGAACTTCGAGCAGTAGTTATTTTTTGAGATTAGGCATTCATCTTGTAGGACTGAAGATAACTAGAGGCTTATAATTATGGTAACAATTTTTTTGGTTAATTTATAGGAATATTTTTGAGGTCACTGATTCACCACCCCCCCCTCTTAGTTATTCTAACACATTTAAAAACCTCTTTATTTATGTAAGGGGCTTCAACCTATTGTTGGTGCAACTTGAGTGTTCTCTTTTTAGAAATTTTTAGGTTGTTGATTGTTTGCTAATCGTGGGGTTGGTGTTTGGTTATGCTCTATTTTGTCATAGCTATTCATTTTAGGGTTCCTAATCCCTAAAAAATTTGATTATATAGGGTGTCAAGGTCCCCTTTAAAATATCTTTTATCATTAATAAAAAATAAGATTTTAATTATTAGCTCATAAAATTATTATTAATGTGAAAAATTATATATTTTAAGAGGTTAAAGATTTTTTTTCATAGAAGTAATATTATTTTTTGAGGTAGTAAATTATTATTTAGTTAATCTAAATCAATAGAAACATGTATTATAAGATGTTTGTTTTTTTATTTTAAATTAAATTTTAAAAGGGTAAAAGTTTTGTAGAAAATTGTACTTTCATGGTATATGTTATAATACACATAGTTTTCATATCCAAAAAATTTATTCTTTAAAATAAATATCTAAATTCAGATTCTATTTTCATTTTGATAAAATATTTATTAGAATTACCTAGTTCTAGTTGGTCTAGTGTTACCTAAAATTTGGTTATTTCATAGGTTTCAGTTGTGAGGCTGAATAATCCTGAAATCACTGTGATAGGAATGATTCTCCACCCATACTAGAAACCAAAAATGTGGGTATTTTTTTTTAACTATGAGTCCAAAATTCTTTTCTAACTACATTATGACTTTCAATATTAAGGTATTGGTTTGATATATGAAGATATATTAAATAATTTTTTGATATTTCACACAACTTAAAATCTCCTCAAGAATATCTTTACTAATTATATGATATACAAGCTTAAAAACATCTAAACTAAATAAAAATATTACGTGATTATACAATACACATTTTCCAAAAATAACCATTATTATTCTCTCTGAAATAAAATTAAATCTTGAAACTATTTTAGTCTTCGAATCCAAGAATTCACACGAAGTCTCATATAAAAAATTGAAAATAACCTTTTTAAAATGCACTCCTATTGATGAAAAACATTGAATATATATGAATATAATTGTCTTTTACATTTTTAATTTGGTAAGTAGGGATTTTGAAGAGCCCTAATCCATTTGATAATGTATTGATGAAGCATTTATCCTAGCAGAACAAAAAATAATATCATATAACAACTACATAAGAGAAAAAAATGTGAAATAGAAACTAACTTGAGCCCTTCCAAAAGACATGAAGATCGACCAGAAATTAGGTTAGTTTAAAAAATGTTCCAAGGAGATTTTCTTAACCTCAAAACTAGGGTCCTCTCCAATTCTAAATTTCTTGTAAGAAAGAGGCATCATGAAATCATCGATAGGACCTTCATTCAAATCCTTCGTAAAACTGTCCATAAGGGCATTTCCATTTTATTTCAAATTTCTTAACCTCCTAAATAGAGGGAGAAGGATGCTCCATAGAAATGTTGGATCAATCCTTAATTTTCCAAATAAAGTGTTCATTCATACTTTTTGAACAAGTTTTGGAGGCATGTCGCACTTTACACAAGAATAGAAAATAGTCAGATTCCTCAAAATCAATCTTTTGCACCCACTTAGAAAATAAAGAGGCTATCATAATATGAGAAGGAAACACCTAATATTTCTCTAGTTGAACAAAAAATCTAGAAAACAACAATTGCTTCATAAGTTTGGAGACCTTATCCATAGTATAATATTACCCAAAAGAATTGTCAATAATCTTAAATTATTTTCATTCCAAAATTTTAAAGTTAGACATAGCAAACAAACCTAGATAGGAAGCTGATAGATTTCTTTTGAGGGTGGAAATTAGGACACCAACTTTCAATACAAAGACCATTCATGCCCAAAATCCAAGATCCATCATGAAGAATTCTAAAAAATCACAGTCATAGGAAAATTAAAAAGAGAAAGAAAGCATTCAACATCAAAGTTACCTAAACTTGTCCACTAAGACTCCATTTCTGAAGAATCCATCTATTCAGATTATGGATAATGGGGGGATTAACAAAAAATATCCTTACAAGAGATTTACAAACTAAGTCTTCAACTCATCAAGAAGAGAATTAGGAAAAAATATTTGAAATTGACCTTGTTGCATCACCACATAAGGCTTACTGGAACTAGAAAAAAAAAATTGCCTTGAAATAAAATTCAAGGGTAAGGCATCCTTATCAACCACATTAGACACCATAACACATGATTCCTTCAAAAAAATAGTGGAAGAGACATCAATGGTGGGAATAGAAGCAACCACCATCCCACCAGCATGAAGAGGATCCAAAGCAACAGAAGAATGAGAAACATCCATAGGACCAACAACATTGAACCCATGTCTACCAAGAGAGGAGATAATGTCCCCAACCCCTCACTATTATTCAAAATAGACATAAATAGTGCCACCCTGGGAACTTCAAAACCCAATTTTAGATATACACTATTCATATCTACAATTTTCAAAATGTGAGGAAAAAAATTAACCTATCAAAGGTTCTCAAGAGAAATCAAGAATATCAAGGACCGAAGAAAAAAATCCCTTTGAGTGTTGGAGATTTGCTTCTGTGCAAATAATTGATTGTATGTTTGTCATTGATGACAACATATAATATACAACAATGTTCCATGTGCAATTATTAGTATAGATGTTCTAGAGTTATGCGTGTTCATTTCCATTTTGTATACATGTTCTAGATGCTATGTGCATTCATGCCGAGTCAGATATGAAGTTTCAATTGAGTTATGTTAATTAGTTATGACAGTTACAAAGATTGAAGGCTATTCGTGAAGAGCCAACGTAATCACACTATTTCTTGAGCTGCGCCTATATTTGGGATATGACTATTTGTATTCATATTTAGTTATGAGTTAAAGATAATTATCTAAAGGCGCCAACCATGTTCTATTAGAATCATGAAGTTGGAGTTAATTTGGTGAAGCCGACATTGTGAAGCGTTGCATCTATTCAGTAGGAGTTGCATGTTTCTAATTAGGTTGCTTGGATTATGTGGCTGACTAAAGAAGTATTGAAGGGACTCATAGATCTAACAAATATCACATCCTTTGGAGAAGATAATTATAGTAATTCATTTGATGAATGCCAAGTGTGAATGAGAAGAATAAAGATAGAAAAAGTGTAGGACAGAATGTCTGTTGTTTTGGGACAATAGAGACATTAGATTCATCAAGAAAAGATCTATGTGAAGAAGAAGTGGAAGTATAGAACACACTAGAATTGATCAAGATAGAAGGTCTACTCAAATAGTTCATCTATCAGATATAGTGTATATCTGTTCTATTGAAGGTTGTAGCCCTTCATCATTTTAGCAGTGAGCTTTTGGACAGTGAGTCCTCACCCTTAACAGGGTTACTTGTAAAAGACTCCTAATAGGGTTCGACCTTTAAATAGGTCTCTGTACTTATTGCATTGTAAAGAACAACTCCTAACAGGGTTGTAAGATCTCCTAACAGGCATAATTATATTCAAGTACAGTTCTTTGTGGGTTCTAATTCCCACCGGGTTTTTACCTATTTGGTTTCCCCGTAACCAAAATTGTTGTGTTCAGTATTGTGTTATCTGAATGTGCATTTACTTTATGTTAATTATATCTAAGAAAAGAAAAGAATTAAAGTAGTTGATAACTGATTCAGCCCCCCGCTTTCAGTTATCCTTTGGAACTATTCTAACAATTGGTATCAGAGACAAGTGCCTTGTAGAGAAAGCCTAACAACTTAAGATAGCTCAGATGGCATACTTTAGGAAAGAGAGTCCTAAGTTCAATGGAGAAAACTATCTTGACTGGAAGAACAAAATAATATCACATCTTCAATGTATTGGATTTGAGATCTATGAGATTTACACTCAAGAAATTAAAGTTCCCACCTTGAAATACCTTGCAGAAGATGACTCTACAGTCAAACAAAAGGAAGTATTTACTAATAATGCATTCGCCAAAGAAGCCCTAATCAGTGCCCTATCCGACGGTGAATTTTCTGAGATCAAGAAGACAAATAAAGCATATTCTATTTGGAAATACTTAGAAGACATGTTTGAAGGAGACATCCAAGAAAAGAATGATCATAGAAAGACATGGAAGAAAAGGTACAACTTGGAAATGCTACCTGAAGAAAACATCAGAGCCTACAATGAAAGAATCAATGAAGCAGTTTCAGGTATTAGGAACAATGGTGGAGAAACTTTAGAGGAAGATATAACGGAAAAGGGTAAAAGCACAATAATCTGTCACCCTTTTACAAAGGAAAAGGACGACAAAACCAAAACAGTAAAACTTCAAGGGCATAAAATTCACATTTCTGTTGAGAATTTGAAGATGATGTAAACTAATGAAATGTGTCAAATAGGCTGAATTATATGCCTATAATTTTTTTT
>MU223317.1:2275272-2288529 GCA_018584345.1 Thuja plicata | reverse complement strand
ATTTTCTATAACTGTCTTTAGCTCATTTTTCCTTAGCACTAACATTATTCAAAGTTTCCATGATTCAAAATCAGAGGCACCTTCAAGTCTGTCTTCGAGTCTCAATCCATTTTCCATTCTACAGGTACGAGATTTCCAAAATTCTAATCTTGGTCTTCCTTCAATCTAATCGAATCTTCCTTCAAGTGGTTTAGGCTTCGATGAAGGAACCTGGCTTTGATACCATGTTAATTTTTAGATTAGGATATATGACTTTTAATTTTCTTTTCAAAATTCCAATAGATATATATATATATATATAATTTGAATATATATAATATCTATTTAATCACAATATATATAAATCTATTTATTACTAATATAATAACAAATATATATAAATATATTAATATCAATAATAAATATATTTATATCAATATTATGTTAATTTCATAGATGAGACTTGTATTGTTTTTACTATCTATACTTGTCTTCATTCGATCATGAGAGGTCTATATATATGTGGAGACATATTGATGAAGAGACATGTCTCCACACATGGAGACATGTCTATTCATCAACATGTCTTTCCACAATACTAACTGGTACCGATTCATGACTACCCGATATTAATCGGTGATTGTGATATCAAACAATATTACCCGACATTTATACTAACTGATAACAATCGGTATCAATGTCAAGTTAAACTAACCTCTGTAGTTGTTAATTTACTCGGTCTATAAACAACCATCACCGATAGTATGCACAACAATACAAATGCCGTCGACCAATTGCAAACTCAGTTAAACATAGTCGATGATTAATGCCAGCCGATATTAATTGCTTTCTTTGTTTAATACATATTGCAGTATGTATAACAGATACAAATCGATATTTGTAACCGATATTAATTTGTTTTATTTATTTGATTTAAACCGATGTCAATCAGTATGGTATATAATATTATTTATTTCAGCAACTATAATAAGCATATATGTATATTGATATATATATATATATATAATAATATCATTATTATTTATATATATATTAATATGCATATATAATATAGAATAATATTATTTCATAATGATGTTTAGTTAATTCAATGTTAAGATCAATTTATTTGATCGAAGCTATAAACATCAACAAGTCTCTATTTAAATTTTACAGTTAATCATTTACGTTTAGTATTCTATTTCAATTTTATGGTTACTCATTTACGATTAGAGTTCCAAATAAAGTTTAGATCCATTAGTTCTTACAAAACTCATGATATGATGTTATATGGAATATTTTGGAATAGTTGAGTGCCGATTTATAATTATATTTGTTAGAATGGATAGTAAGAAGATAGGATTGTTTTGACTAATAACGTTTAGCTGTGATCATAATTATGTATTTCGAATATCTTTTACAAATTTATGAAATATGATAATTACGATTTAAAGATCATTTTTTTAGTTGTTGATAGAAAGTAAACTCTTATCTCTAATTAGAAATTTTATTTCATTATAGATTTGAATATACATATTTTATTTTAATTATAAAATCTTACTTTAAATACTTACCTTAGTAGTTTACGGATTTTCTTGATAAAAGAGATCTGTCAATTTTATTTTAGTTGTGCGATATGTTCTTTTGTAATACGTATATAGTAAAGCCCTTAGGTTTGATGGTGTGCTTAACCTATCAGATAACACAAGATACTTTAAATGATAATTATTTAATTAAAGTAATTAATCTATTAATGTTTTTTTTTTTCTTCTTTAAATAGATTCCTAATATTTGAGTGTTTGAAGTTGTCTAGAGATTGTTTTTTTCCTTCATAGTTGGAAGATTTAATAATGAAAAAAAAAAATGAATATGTTAAACTCCAAGATAGTTTTTATAAGATTGTGATCTAGGTTGTTAAGAAATTATTATTTCCGAGTCACGTTATTACATCTACTTTATTCATTACGGGCTAAGTTTATAGGACTTGATAGTTTTATGCTTATGCAAATGAAGATCTCTTTTATAAGCAAGTGTTATTAACTTAATACTAAATCCTTCTTGACAATGAATCGTTATATTTATTTATAATGCTTTCTATGGAGTCCCATCATGCTCAATATTCAAAACCTAGGGTTGTAACCTTTACTTGATGTTAATGAGATTTTCCTTATTTGAATTTTATTATTTTTACTTTTCATTAACAAGTAATTTTGTACAAATTTGCTATAAATAACCTTGTTTAATAATTAGGATTTTATGTATTTATATATATTTACTCTTAGTTTAAGTGTTAGACAAATATTATATTCTTTATTATAAATGGAAAGATAGTTTTTTTTTTGGGTAGTCATGAATAAATTATTAGTTGTTTTATAAAAACTTAGAAGAAAGGTGTTATAAATGTTCTTAGTTGAAAACATAAGGAAAGACTATTAGAAAGATATATTCTTATATGTAATGTTTATTAAATATTATCAATAGTTAATGAGTTAGTATCTTTTAGTGATTTTAGCCTTGGATATTTTAGGGCTTCATTAGTTCATGCTATCATAGGATTCTTTTAGTTAGTCAATTTAGTTTTGTCAATTTTATTACAAGAGGTTTTATCAAATGATGATACTTGGATTAGAAATTGTGTACATTATTTTAACAAGACCCATTATTTTAGTATTATAGTTATAGATTTTTGTGTAGAGTCATTTAGTATGTGTGTTTCTATATGAATATAGAATTTAGTAACTTCGATTTGGTAACTGGGTGAGATTTGTATAAAAATTGTTTGAAATTAACATTGAGTAAACCTTAATATTTTATGTTTTTTTTAAGAAATAACCTTGAGTTAAAACGCAAGACACCATTGTTTAGTGTGACTGTAACATTTATAGTTAAAATTAATTGTTAATTATATGCCTCTTTTTAGGACTTAGATTTTAGTGTATAATAGCTATAATTGGAGTTTGATGGTAACATTCAACATGATGCGATGTGATGCATAAGGTATTTAAAGTCAGATGCATAGTTAGTGAGTTGTGTTTAATTGCTTATATGTTATTTGAAATTGTATAGAAATTTATTAATTTTGAGATTATGGTGTTGTGAGTATATAAATGACTTGTGTCAAGATAATTGTCCTTGGATTGTAATTTATGAATGTGGATGAATGAAAGTGTAAGTTTCTATGAGTGTTGCAATGTAGATTTCATGAGTGCAGTCCTTGTTGTTCTCTGAAGTTTTCTTTTATTGTCATTGTGTTATGAGAATCTCAAGGTACACTCACCCTTGGGTGGGAAGAGTAGCCTTGGCGGGGTGAAGGAGTTGACAACCTATGGGTGTAGAGTCTCTCCTCGGGGAGGAGAGGGAAAAAAGCATGGATGTATGGGCTCCATTTAGCCATTCCACTCTTTGCCTTGGGGGTCATAAGGGTTTTGTTTCTCATTTGGGAAGTGGTGGAGACGATGATTTTTGAGAAAAGCCATGTGGAGGCTGTTTCTTTGTACTTTTGGAATGGGCTTTCTCCCCTTGGGTACTTGGTCCACTTCACCCCATGTTTAGGGTCATTTGATGAACCCTCGAGCCATGTTGTAAATCTTGGATCTCTTGATGTCACCCTTGGGTATTAATATTGATGCTTGTGTCTATTTTCTGTTCTTGTTTTTATGATGTTGTAGCTTGTGGTTGAGATCCAAGTACCAAACTACGTAGACTCTATGCGTGATGTAGGCAAGGCCACCTGAGCATGACCCCCCGAGTCTTTAGGTCTAGCCTTTAGGTCCCTTCCTTCTTTTATTATAGTTGTAAATTCTCTTGATAACATTAATGGAAAGAGTTACTCTATGGTCTAGTGTTTTTTTGGTTGTGATTATGACATCAAAGATTGATCAATGCAACATATGTGGTACTCCATAATTGATGTAATATAGTAACAATTGTTTATTTTACAAAGATAACTTGTAATTTGGTTTTCGATCATAATTCATGTTGTATTAATGAAGCAGTCATGCAGTTCTCTATGATACTTGAACTAGATAAGGTATAAATTCATTTTTCAAAAAAAAAAAAAAGTTTTGTTGTGTTTCTTCATGCTAAATTTGGGCATGACATATTCAAGTACAGTTTTTTGTGGGTGCTAATTCCCACTGGGGTTTTTACCTATTTGGTTTTCCCGTAACTATAATTGTTGTGTTCTCTATTGTGTTATCTGAATGTGCATTTAATTTATGTTAATTTTATCTAAGAAAAGAAAAGAATTAAAGTAGTTGATAACTTATTCACACCCCCCCTCTCAGTTATCACTTGGGACTATTCTAACATTGAGTAGAGGAACCAGTAACAATATCCCCTCAAATAGTGAAACCACCTCCATGGGTATTATTAGAGACAAAGGTGTCTTCATCTAAGACCACTGGGTGGGAGGAAACATTGACCACTGTAATTCTAGCATGGCTCTTAACATTGGAAGTCATACTAATAGCCAATGGGGCATAAAGAAACCCTCTATGGAGGATAAGAACATAGGGAAATGAGAAGTAAATATCCATATAATCCCTATTCTATCAAGTCCCCCAACCCAAAACCTCTTCCAATTCATTTTCAACATCCATTTCATCCTCAAATCTATTGTCTAGAACACCATTTGAATCATTTTCAATCTCCATCCGGGCCAACATACAAACACCGAACAAGATGTCAAGGAGGAGTTCATTGTCATTTTTGTCTAAGTCATCATTGTCATCATCAGCATCATCAAAGTTTCCATGGCACTCTCTAGAGGAAGAGGCATTTGTACCAATCCTGATAGCTAGGGTTTTTTCTTGTTGTATCCATGCACAAATTCTTCTTTTTGGAAAAACAACAATGTCAAAATATGTTGACTAGTAGAAGATTGTGTCATAGTTTCATTGATCAATTTATATGATAATTTTGAAGAGATTAATACACGATTAAAGAGTAATGGTAGTACAATTTTGATAAGTCATAATGACATCAACACTAGAGTAAGACATAGAAGTATTAAATGTTATAATTATGAAATAAAAATTAATGTGGATATTTAAGAAAAACTTAAGATATGAAGATTTCAAAATAATTTTAAATATCTATAAATTATCAAAAAAATAATTAAAAAAATCTTAAAATAATGAATGATGTTTTTAAATAATAAATTAAAAAATTATATGCAAAAGTAAAAAAGTGTGCAACAAAAATTAACTCTTGAAATTAAATAATATAAATTAACAAAAATACTTCTTAAAATTTTTTTATCTGGTGGCATATTTCTAGAAAATAGAATTGTTTTAAATTAAAATTAATCTCTTAAGTAAATGAATTAAATCTATATTTTTTTATACTTATCTTAGAAATTTAATATGGAGTCTTCCAAACTAATATATTCATTCTTTTTTTAGATAGATATATGCTACTTATTAATAAATATACTAAAATTATATACATTGTATTTAAAATAAATTTTGTAAAATTTGATTTAATATATTTTTTTCAAATATTATAAACTTTTTGACTTAATACAAAATATTGACTTAAAATTAAAAAGAATATAAACAGTAAGATTGGTATAGAGTTGACACAGTCATGGTAGGAGTTTCCCCAATGGATATGGTCCAAACCATGCAACACGAGTCAACACAATGGAAATCAACAACTTAAGAACCATAAGAACTCAATAATGTACTGGGAACATGAAAAATCCCATATTCACATTATCACAGAATCAAATATTTACATCATATTTGCAAGCAACATGCAGATTACAAACTTTCAACATACATGTTTGAGTACAACAAAATTCTAGAACTAAACCCTAATTCTAACCTCCTAAGGGTTGAATCCTCAAAACTTCCCCTTTCTTAAAAAATATCAAATGCCTCAATATATAGATCCTCTGCAACACAAATGTCAGCCTAAACAATTACATTTTCCAAGACTAAGAAATCATAATGTGTACAAATATAGGTGAGGAGCCAAATCATAAGATCTCATTCCAAGATGTAGAAATAACATGTGGTCCAAAAGATACATCACCCAAGAACCAGGAACATCATGATGTGAGTCACCAAGCTTTGCTAGTCGTAAAACTGCTTTGCGAGATCAGAAAAATCCATCTGACGGTTAGAACACGAAGAACACACAAAATTGACCACGAATCTTTAATATATTCACAATGAAGTATCCAAATGAGGTGTGAACCCATAAATTAGTACACCATAATGTCTAGAACCAATCTTGAGGATTGCAACAATGAATGATCCAAAACCAAGGAACACCACTAAGAACATAGAAACTAGAAAACAAGAATAAAGATGAAAGGAAATATTATTGGGTGAACCAAGATTACCAACAACCCAAGGATGCTCCTGCATCAGACACTTGGCGAGAAGATGTTCCATAAAAAAGGAACCTTTGAAAATCTTATAGGATTTAGGAAAAAAATCCCATGCTCATTCTTAATCCAAATATCCTCTTTATCTGCGAATTTCTTTCTCTATAGTTCTAATCTTTCTTCTGTCAGATCCATTAGCTTATTATACTTTTTACTTTCACTATCATACTTCACATTAGCTTTAGGTAGTAAATAAATTATATCACCATCTATTTTCTTTCACACACCTAATTTACCTATTCCACAAGACTTAACTTGATCAACAACCTTCTACCACAATACCTTATCTGTTCTATTATCTAAAACCAACCAGTTCTCATATCTGGCATCAAGATCATTCATGAAATCCATATCAACCTTTGTATTCATTTTCTCCACATTTCTCTTGAAAATGCTTTTATTCCTTTCAATCCTTCCCTATGCCTCATTTAATGGAACAAAAGTAAACTTCTATCCATCCTTCTCTACTATGACTAAGTTACTTTTGTAATCATGAATGTTTCCCTTATCAAATTTCCAAGGTCTTCCCAATAAAACATGACAATAAATCATAGATACCACACCACACAATACCCCATCTTTGTAAGGCCCAATGTTGAAGTTCACCAAACATTGTTCTTTCACCTCCACCATATGTTCATCTTGAAACCAACTTATCCCTTAAGGGAAAGGATGTTTAAGCCTCTTCAAGACAAGATTTTGTACCATTTCTTTTGATACCAAATTATCAGTACTACCACCATTCGTAAAAACCTTACAACATTTGTTAGAAACATTGAGAGGTGGGGGGGGGGGGGGGGGGAAAANGGTGAATAAGTGTTTATCTACTAATTATATTTCAGCCAATTAAACATATATCAAATGTGCATCCAAAGAAACATAACACAAGAACACATAACACATGATATGATTACAGAGAACCTTGATCAGAGGAAAACTCTGGTGGGGATTAGTACCCACAAATATTGTACTAGGTATAATGAACATGTTAAAGTTCCTTTGCCCAGTTAGAAGCAGTCTTTACAATTTGAGTACAATGACCTGGTTAAAGGTCTGACCCTATTAGGAGTCTTTTAAAAAAACTTTTTAAAGGTATATGGCTCACTACCTAGGCTCATTGGCCAATAAGATGAAGGCTACAACCCTCTAAATGTTGATATGCACTATATCAAAAATGAACTGCTATAACGACACTGTTGTCTAATTAGTTCCTTGTATGCATGAATTATCTTACTCCTTTAAAGAGCTATATCATCTACTGACTTCATTATAATGCTCATCTGTATCTTCATCATGCATAAATAATCAACTCTTGTAACATAACATTACATTACATACTTGTATGTTTATAATTGAATAGGCGTGACCCAAAACATAACACTAGTTGGCCTTTAAACCAAAATACACAACGCTTCCGAACAAGTCAGCTCAAGCATGTTTACTATAACATTAATTACATTATTACAAACTTATAACTAAAGGTGCATGGCCTTATCATCTCAAACTAATTCACGCTAACCAAAACTGTAGTCAGCTTCCATGCACTGTCTTCTGGACTGCAGTTTTACTAATCTGCCTGTAACTTTTCTGTACTGATGTTCCATACTCTGTGCATCTGAATCTAGCATGTATATACACCATATAGTATATACCTAAGCACGCATGCTCTAGTGTGATCTCTAACACGTGTGCTGATGTACTGATCTTTGTATGTGTCTGTCTGCCCTATTTTCACACTTAGTCATTTTGTCTTTCATAACAAAACTTAAGTATGACTTTTTTTCCATGATTGACAACAAAAAATGACTCATACTTCCTCAGGAAGTCAACTTGCCAACAATCTCCCCCTTTTTCATTTATGGCAATAAAGGAATGTGGCTAAGTTACTCAAAATGACTTCATACAAAAATGAGTATATATCATAATACTTAATGATATATACATATATACTTGTCTACATATATACATTCTATACTACTCCCCCTTTGACATTAATGAAAAAGGTGTGCAAAAATTGTAAGTCTTCAACATACTTACTCATGTAGACTTCTGGGTACACAACTTGAAGATATTGAATCTCTTTATGCCAAAAGACTTTCATTGCATCAACTGTCTGAAGATGCACGCATAAAGCATATGCCAATTTCTCTATTTTCATCAGATCCATGCAAGGAATTTGATCATATGTTTGTATGGTGTCATCAATCTATTTGATGTTCTTATTGAGAAATACTAGAGATGGCGCAAGTGCATTCCTCAACTGAGTTTGTCTTATTCTAATCTTGCTAATTTCTAGTTTTGCCTTCTCAATTTTGTCCAACTGACCTTGACAGACATTATTGCATATGTTCATATCTTGCGTCGAGTTTTCAACTGATTTCCTTGTGTTGTCCACCATTTCTTATGCTTCTGCTATCTTTTTAGTGTGCTCAGAGGTGAGCTTCACTCTATCCATGCAATTTGCAATAACCTTCTTGCCTTTTGCTGCCAACTCTTTAAGTATAGATTGCCCAATCTTTAAGGAGTTCAGATCTAAGGTAAAGTTCTTTACCAATTCATTTAGTCTCTCCTTCTTGTATTCATCTTTTGTAATCTTAGTAGTTGATTCTACTAAGCTAGTGAAATGTGTTTTGAAGTTTGTTAGTATGCTATCCACATGTTCAACTGTTTGAACTTTAGCAACTTTCTTATCAGCAGGAACTAATTCATTTAGAATTTTTAATGATTCCACAAAGTGAGGGTTCCTGATCACATGTTTCTCTTTTTCCTTTTCCATGGCAAGGACGCTGATCTTGATAAGGTCTTCTTCTTCCCATGCATCTAAAATTTCTGAGTTAGGAGTTAACCTTGACAACAATGAGGTGGATGGTTGAGTAGATGGTGAGAAAATAGAATTCTGACTTGTATCTACACATTCACTTTGACATGAATTTCCTTTACTGGTATCTCATTACCTTGAGTATATTTCTCCTTATCCAAGTCTATTGGATCAATGAAAGGAACTTCATCCTGTTGTAGAGTTGTGTCATCAGTGTTCATTTCCTCGGTGTTTAAAAATGCTTCATCAACTTTATCCATATCATTATCAGAAGCTGTCATAGATATTTTTACATCATCAATTACTATAGTATCCTCTATATCTTTAGTTGTCTCAGAGGCTATTGAGATTGAGGACCTGTCATAGGCACTACCTAAATTACTAGTTTTGTATCCTGTTTAGAAGGTACTTGAGTTTCCTTTGTAGGCGTCATTGATGGATACATATGTCTATCCATAAATACTTGTGCAAATTCTTTTTCAGTCTTCTTTCCAACCTGCTCATACTCTCTATTCATAATCTGAAGAGTTCTTGTCTTACTACGGAGATGAGGCTTCACTAGATCTAACATAATAGCCTTCTCATCATGTGAACAAACAGGGAGAACAGTATCCAAAGTTTCTTCTCTAATCTTCATGTCCTCTTCTATAGCATGTCTTTTCATGATCTCCAATATGTTCCATAACTGATCAGGTATTAATGTCTTGAGTTCAAGAACTTTCTTTTTGAACTTGATCATGTGAGATATGATCATAGTGTGTATCTCGGTCTTATAAATTTCTTGATACTTGTCATAGACTTTGAAAAGTGTATCCAATTTTTCTTCATTTACAATCCTATTCTTCAAGATATTTAGACTGGTTCTGAAACCTACCTCAGGAGGAGCTTGATTATTCTTTACTGTGCTCCTTATAGTTCTTGAGGATGGATGACTTGTAGTCGCTTGCTTCCTTCCTCTAGGTTTCTTGCTAGGTATAGAAGGTGGAGATGTATCTAAATCAATTGTGGTAGTAGGCGCAAAGGTACTCTCCTCATTTTTCTTCTACTTCTTCTGAGTGTTATCGGTCTTCCCAATTTTAACTTGTGCATGAATTTGCTCAATTTCTTTAGCAATTTTGGCTTCTTTTTCCTTGTCCAAATCTTCTTTTGTGATTCCATGCATTTTTATAATGTTGGATGTAGTTCTGGATGCTTTCCTTTTGTTAACAATAAGTTGTAGTTCAATATCTACTTCGTCGGTCTTTTCTCTGTAAGTAACCCATCTAGGTTCATTAGGGTCTTTAGGTGCTGACAATAATACTTGCGCATATCCTTCTAACACATGGTCTTCTACTTCATAACCTAGTGGATGAATCCACTTAGTTCTCGGCTCAACAGCCTCCATGCATGTGTAATTTGTCTCTACCATGAAGCATATTGTATCCTTGTATTTGTCAATTATCTTCTCAAATAGTCTGAACCTGTTCTGCATTTTGAATCTGAATATTTTTATATCCATATTCATTGCATCCCTTGCACTGCTGTCTGATGTGGTCTTAAGAGATATCTGAGACATTGTACGTTTTCCTTTGTCTAGATAAAGGTCTGTAACCTTTCCAACTATGTGGAAATACAAATAGATGATCAGAGATCCAAACCTGAATATTTTGCTTCTGTCATGCTTGATGATTTTGATATTTTTAATCAATTGACCGTGCAAGATCTCACATAGGTTGTATTGGGTGTTATCCTTCACTATTCTGATAGCTACAAGGATTGTTGCTGTAGGGACACTATTCAACCTACTTGCTTGCTGAAACTTGTATCCAAGTATCATTGTCAGGATTTTAATGTCATCTTCCTTGATAGGGTCAACTGTCATTTCATGCCTATCACTCCTAGACAAACAAAATTTCTCAATTTTTTTCTTGACATTCTTACCAGAGGGAAACACTGGTCCATTCATTGGAAGTCTAGTTAACTGATGGATTGGTTCTATAGTGATGCGAACAGGGACATCTCCAATCCAGAAAAGATCATCATGAATTCTTCTTAGCAGAATCTTTACCCATTCTGGTTCTTCAAACTCATGCGCATTCAAATACTCAAGAATAGGGTTATCTTGTAAGTGCGTGAACTCATCCTTGAATGTGAAATCTATATTTAACTTTGATGCCATATGAATGGCTATATTATCATCTCCTAATGATTCCTTCTTACAGTAAATCTATGCATGGATATCTTCCATGTGAACAATGCCAAGTGGGGTTTTGGAGAAAGCCCCTTCCACATCATCCAGTATGGATTTGAATGGATGCTTCTTAAATATGAACCTCTTCCTCTCTGCTACATAAAACACAACTGGGGTATCCATACTTACTAGGTGTTTATGTAGGGTTTCCATGAAATTCTAAAATAGCACGACGGCTAGGGCTCCGTTTCAAACTGATTATCTGTTCGCTCCAACTGCCAAACTGTTATGCCTTCATCCTTTGATGTCTTAGTGCTCTAATGCTCTTCAATTTATGTGCTCTTGAATGTAAATGTGAAAATGATCAACCGCAAATTTCCTTTTATACATTCTGTCGCATTTAATGCTTGCAACCATACGTAGTGATTTTCAAACTTTGATCTTGATGCAATTTAGATAATGCGTGAATGCATATAGCTGTAATCTGTGCTTTTAACCATGAATCCAAAGGTGCATACTCAAAAGTGAGTACACCAACCATGCAGGGGTCCTGAGCTAGAATAGGTCCCCCTTAGACCAAGAAGGTCTATTTAAGCAGAAGTAGAGGGTGCATCCACTGTGGATGCATCAACTACTTTGTCAACATTATTTTTCTTCTTAACTTCAACCCATATTTTGTTTGAATCTTCATTTGCTGAGACAAACTTGACTTCTCCTTTCTCTTCAAATAGTGACTTTTTAGGATCCTCTTGTTTCTATGTTTTGGATCTGCAAAACCTTGTGATATGTCCAGTCTTTCCACATGTGTGACAAATGATAGGAGGTATGATGTTCTTGCTCATCATGCTGCATTTCTTTGTTGTGTGTCCATTGTAGTTGCATATCTGACATGTAATTTTCTACAAATTTCTTGAGAGTTGATTTCTTTGATTGTTTTGATTCATACTTCTGTGATTTTTCTGATGTTGATTCTTATGACTTATTCTACAATGTATAGCCCTATGACCAAATTTATTATAGGAGTAACAATAACCTTTAAAATGTCTTACCTCTTTGTAATCTCTTTCCAAATGCCCGTGTTTATTGCATGCATAACAAGTTCTGTTAACTTGCTTGATTTCTCTTTTAGGTGGTTCAGATATAACCTCTGTAGTATCTTCAACTTTCTTAGCTTCTAAAGATGCTTCATGCTCTCTCTCTCTCTCTCTCTCTCTCTCTCTCTCTCTCTCTCTCTCTCTCTCTCTCTCTCTCTCTCTCTCTCTCTCTCTCTCTCTCTCTCTCTCTCTCTCTCTCTCTCTCTCGTGATGATTTGATTTCATCTTGTGCCATACTGAATCCAAGACCAGTAGTGTTCCCTTTTTGCCTTTGTGCATTGAGCTGGGATTGAATTAAATCAAAACTTGTGTGAGGTTTATCAATCTTTTATTTTGCTTCTGTTAATTCAGATTCCAACTTGTTCTTCATGTTTTCCAATTCTAAGACTTTCATGTTTGCCCGCAAAATTTCATCTTCCAATTGTTTGCTTTCTTTGATCTTGTCTTCAATGGTGTTCTGGCTATCTGTAAGTTGTTCCTCCAGATCTTAAAGTTTATCCTTTAGAGATTTATTCTCTTCATTAAGCTTTTTGACCATTTTTCCTAGATCACTTGTAGAACAATCTTTCAGATCTTTTCTTAGCCTTTTAATAAGTATTTGACAGCCATCAATTTTCAATCTTAGTTCTTCATTTTCCTTCTCAGATCTGTCAAGATATTCAAGAGCTACTTCCAGATTCTTTTTCAAATGTTTTTCTTCAGCTGAGTCCATGATCTCCTCAAGTGGTTAAAATTTATTTCAGAGGACCAGAGCTCTGATACCAATTGTTAGAAACACTGAGAGGGGGGGGGGGGGGGG
>MU223317.1:2232873-2249671 GCA_018584345.1 Thuja plicata | reverse complement strand
GGAACTACCTTGATTCTTCCTTTTCAACTTTTCTTCAGCCTTCAAAGCATATTGATAGGCATCCTCAACTGAAGAAATATTCAACATACCAACCTCATCCTGAATATTGAATCTCAAACCATTGATAGACCCAGCCACCTTCTCCTTAGACAACTCTCTATGTCCAGACCGAATAGTCAACTTGTAAAACTCCTCTGTATAATATTTCACAGTCATATCCTTCTGTTGCAAATTCTGCAACTTCTTAAACAACTCAAGTTCATAATCAGCAGGAATGAACTTAGCCTTTAGTTTACTTACCATCAATCTCCATCTAGTGATCTTCATTTCACCTTCCTCTTCTCTATCCTGCTGTAACTCCTTCCACCAAAGAGTAACATGTCCCTTCAGCTTGGTCTATGCTATCCTCACCCTAAGAAAATCTTCAATATCCTCGAGCTCAAAGTAGTCTTCCAATTCACCAATCCAATCAATTAGGTCTTCAGGATTCAAAGTACCTGAGAAATTAGAAACCTCCATCTTATGCTTCAGCTTCAACTAAGGTCCAGATCTATCCAATTGAACAACCCTATTTTCTCTAGGTCTCTCATCTTCTTCAACTCTACCACTTGAACTAGTAGTCTCAAAGTCTTCATTAGCTTCCTCATAGCCATTTTTAGTACCCACATGTTGAGGCACACCACCTAAAGCACTTACAATCTCAGCAATGATATCACTCTTCATTAGTGCAAGCTCAGATCTGAGTTCTGCCCTAATCTTTTCTAAGACCCTTTCTTCCATAGTATCAAGAAGATCATCCATTTCCCTAGGGTTCAATCTTCTTGGAGCCATCTTTTTAAATCCTCAAAAATCCTCTCCACAGTCCTGGTGCAAACTGCCTCACCTTCGACGCTCTGTCCACACACTCAGGAACAACCTTCACTCTGATACCACTTGATGAAGGGCAAGGTAGGAGAATCCCCAATGGAGATTTCCTAGCCCCAGCAAATAACTACACAATGGAAAAAAAAATAACAACACAGAGATTTAGATCAACACAATGCAAATACTCATAATAGAATCATCATATTTTGATCCAACATGCTCGGCTGTAAGGCCTTCTGGGTTACGGCCAAATACAATGCAATTATAAGAGGAAATCCACAAGATCTCGCAAGATCTAAACCAAACCCTAGCCACACTATGGTAGAAACCTCCAGGAAGGTACAAACTTGTGCTCGCAAGCCCACCAAGTAATCTCCTTGTTTCCCAAGCCACAGCTACTAGTTCCTCTAAAAACTCGCTCCTCTGCCTCTTCCTCTCCTCTAGGATGGATGAATAATGACTAAAGACTTCCCCCACAAACCCTAGTTATACCAATCTAAGCCATAGGTCAGCCAAGAACATAATTAAATACAAACACATAAATTAAATGCCACAAGTCGGCCAACAACAACAATTAAATGCCCAAAATTGAGCTCTTAGTAAAATCATGATATATCCTAGCTCCGAATGAATTAGGACTTGTGCTTCAAACCGTAGGTATAAATATAGGCCCTCTTCAATCCCTAAAATTTTCATTCTCTAACTCTTTGTGGAAAATTACTTATATGGCCTGTAATAGGCACCAAATTCCTAAGCAAGGCCAAGCTCCTCCCAATCCATGCCAGGCAACCAAGACCATGCCAAGTTCCATTAAATACATCAAAACCAATTACCCAAGACCCAAGTAGGTTTATCCAACTCTACCAAACCCCTCACACATGAAAATAAGTCCACATGACTCCATCAAATCTCTGAAACATGCAGGACAGCCAACTACCCTGGGATGCTCCTGCATCAATATGTCTGGAAGATGTTCTTTTGATTGTACATATTCTAGTGTTACTTGTTTTTCATGTACTTGTTCCCTCAAGTAGTGATACTTTATAGAAATATGCTTTGTCTTTGCATGCATCACAAGATTATTTGAAATATTTATAGTACTGGTGTTATCACAATAAATCATCACAGGTTTGGTGATCTCCTCATTCATTCCTTTCAATAAATGTTTTATCTATCCTATGTTAGAACAATTTTCAGCATCAACAACATACTTTGCTTCTGCAGTTGACTTTGATATGCATCCTCGCTTCTTGCTAATCCAAGTAACACGTCTTTCTCCAATAAAGAATGCTCCACCAGTAGTGCTCTTTTTGTCAACTATATTTCTAGCCCAATCAGCATCTGTATAGACTTTCAATTCAAATTTTCCTTCCCTTTTATACCATAGTCCATAATCCTCAGTATTCTTCAGATATTTAAAAATTCGTTTAACAACTGTCATATGGGACTCTATGGGGTTAGCAAAAAATATTGCAACTATTCCCATTGCGTGTGTAATGTCAGGTCTTGTGTGTACAACATACATCAATTTACCAATCATAGATCTGTACAAGTTTTGATTTACCTCAGGTGTCTTGTTCTCTTTTGTCATTTTGCATCCTGTCACCATAGGTGTTCCGGCTGGTTTTGATTCTTCCATTCTGAATGTCTTTAGTACTTTGTTGATGTATTTTGATTGAGTAATGTATATTCATGCATGTTGTTATAAAATTTTCAATCCTAGAAAATATTTTAAATGACCAAACATTGACATCTCAAATTCTTTCCTCATTTCATCAGCAAATGAAGTGCATAAATTATAATTACCTCCAAATATGGTATCATCAACAAATATTTCAGCAATAAGTATCTTATCATCATTTCCTCCTTTTAAGTACAAATTGTTGTTGTCACTTGTTCTAATAAATCCAATACTTATGAGATAAGAATGCAGTCTTTCATACCATGCTCTCAGTACTTGCTTCAGTCCATATAAATATTTGTATAACTTACATACCATGTGTGTCTAATCAGGATCAAAAAATCCATCAGGTTGTTCAATGTATACCTCTTCTTCCAGTATTCCATTCAAAAATGCGGATTCACATCAATCTAATATACTTTGAATCCTTTATATGCAGCGTATGCAAGTATTATTATTAGCCCTTCAAGTCTAGCAATGGGTGCAAAGGTTTCTCCATAGTCAATTCCTTCTTCTTTCGCATACCCTTTGTAAACTAATCTTGCTTTATTTTTTGTTACATTCCCATCTTCATTCAAGTTGTTTCTGAAAATCCATTTGATGCCAATGAAATTTTTATCACTTGGTCTCTGAACTAATGTCCATGTCTTATTTTTCTGTATCTGCTCAATTTCCTCATTCATAGAATTAATCCAGTCTTCATTTTCTAATGCATCTTTAACATTCTTAGGCTCAAATTCACAAATTAAACAAGTGTCATATCTAAAATTACTTCTTGTTAATATGATTTCTCTTTTATCTCCAATGATATGATCCCGTGGATGGTGTCTTCTTACATATTTAGAAAGTACAGGTTCATTTCTTCATCCTTCATCATCTTCTTCATTATCTACATTGTCTTCTGGTTCATGATCTTTTGGTTCAGCATTTTCCCGTTTCTCAGTTTGTGCTATCTATTTCCCGATGACATTATCTACATTGTCTTCTAGTTCATGATCTTTTGGTTCAGCATTTTCCTGTTTCTCAGTTTGTGCTATCTATTTCCCGGTGACATTATCTACATTGTCTTCTGGTTCATGATGTTTTGGTTCAGCATTTTCCTGTTTCTTAGTTTGTGCTATCTATTTCCCGGTGACATTATCTTGTTGCCTGGTAGAATTATTTTGTTGCCCGGTAATGTTAGGCATGAGCATTGGCATAGTGTCAGGCTCTTCCCAGTAAAAAAATCTACTGTAGTCCTCTGGTTATTTCATTTTGTCTTCATCATTAAACTTAGCAAATTCATCAACTTTCACATTTGCACTCTCAATGATTTTGTTAGTTGACTTGTTCAAACATTTGTAAGTTTTACTCTTAGTATAATATCCAAGAAATATTCCTTCATCACTTTTTGTATCAAATTTTCCATTTTTATCATCTTTCAGAAGATAACACCTACTTCCAAATATTCTAAAATATCTCACATTGGGAGTATTACCATACCATAGCTCATAAGGTGTTGTATTTGATTCTTTCTTTAGTTGTACTTAGTTCAGTGTGTAGACTATTGTTCTAACTACTTCTCTCTAGTATGTTTGTGCAACTTTCTTTTCAATCATCAAGTTCTAGCACAATCAACAATTGATCTATTCCTTCTTTCAGCAATACCATTTTGTTGTGGTGTCCTTAGTGCGGAAACCCATATTTTGATTCCATTCTCATTAAAAAATTTAGTGAGCTCATCAAAAATAAATTCACCTCCTCTATCAGATCTCAACCACTTCAGATCTCTACCAGTTTCTTTTTCCATTTTTGTCTTATACCACTTAAACATCTTAAATGCTTCTGATTTCTCTTTTACAAACATTACAATCATCATCCTAGAGTAGTTATCAACAAATAAAATAAAATATATTTCACCAAAATAGCTTTGTGCTCTCATTGGTCCACATAGGTCTATATGAACTAACTCAAAAATGTCATTAGATGAGAAATTCTTGCTCTTGAAACTAGATTTTGACATCTTACCCATTTGACAATTTTGCGCATTACATGGTCTAGTTTAGTTAAGCTATGTAAGCCTCTAACTTTTCTTTTTCTACTAATCTTAACCATGTTGTCAAAATTTACCTGACAAAGTCTTTTGTGCCATAACCATATATCTTCATTCTTTGCCAATAAACAATTAGTTTCAGCAATGTGAAGATAGAATAGCTTACCTCTTGATTGTTCACCAACACTGATCAATTTTCCTTTTCCATCATAGATTCTTTCTTTTCTGTTCTCAAATTCAAATCGGAGTCCTGTGTTATTCAACTGTGAAACACTAAAAAAATTATAGTTAAGTCCTTTTACCCAATAAGCATTTTCACATTTGATTTGATTTTTCAGTATAACAGTACCTTTTCCTTTTACTTGACATGGTGTATCATTTCCCATTCTTATTGATCCTCCATCATAATGTTCAAGAAATTCAAATTTTCCTTTATCACCAATCATGTGATGTGTACAACCACTATCAGTAACCCAAATTTATCATGTTTGCTAACTTTAGAGATAAGTGTTGTCTCTACATACCCCTAATCTTCATATCAATCATCTTTTAAGGCTACAAACACTGTCTTAATATCTTCATCACTGTTAGATCCACTGTTATTATTATCTTCAGCGATGTATCAAGCTTTCTTACCTTTATCTTTGTAATCTCAGTTATCTCTTATGTCATACTGTCAATTGCTTCTGAAATCTTAGTCATCCTTTTGTCATTATATCTATCATTTCTATCATCATTCTTTTTGTTATGGCATCTTACAAAAAAATGGCCAATCTCTTTACAGTTAAAGTATATAAAATGTAGTTTACCAAGTTATATCTTCCTTTACCTCTGTGTAATATTCTAACCATTAAAGCTTCAAGCTCATCAAGTTCCTTGTCATCACTATCACTGTCACTATTATTTATGATTGTGTGTTTGCTACTAGATTTACAAAATTTCAAAGTAGACATAAATGTAGACTCCATAAATGGTACAATACTGTTGTCAAAGTTATTCATCTAAAAATAAATTAATCTTCCAACAAGACTATTAACAGTAATGTTATTTCCAGGTGCATCTCTCATTTCATGAATTGTAAAGACTCTAATAAAATAAATAGGCATTAGAGTTCTAAGAATATTACTCACAGTTGTGTCTTCATCAATGGTTCCACCAGATCCTCGAATAGTATTCATAACTTCTTTAATTCAGTTACTATATGGTGTGATGTTCTCTCCTTCCTTCACTCACATGTCATCAAACTTTCCATGAAGGCTCTCAACTTTGGCTCTCAGTAAATCTACATCTCCTACATAAACTATTGTAATCTGATCCCACATCTGCTTGGCACTTGTAAAATTATTGATGTCCTCAAATTTGGAATCGGTAAGTGAAGAGGCAATCTCCACCATGATAAGGTTATGTTCATGGTTTTCTTTCAACCGATTTACTATCAAAGCTCTAGTAGGTAATATGAATTCACTATCGAGAAAATATTCAATGTTGCTTGCAATTCCTGATGAGTATAATCTCATTCTGATTTTCCATGTTAGGAAGTTATCCCTATTCATCTTAGGTGCATCTCTCTTATACATCTTGTGATCTTTAGCTCAAGTCCTTTAAAACTTTCTGATAAGCACTCCTACACTAATAATCACTGTTGTGCTGATACCAATTGTTAGAATAACTTAAAGAGGGGGGTGAATAAGTTAGACTTAGTTCCCTCACAAAATTATGTTACAATCCCAAATTTCTCTAGATGTATAACAAAATAATATCAAATATAAGACTCAGCTCGGTGAAATATAAATTGTGATTTCAAAACTTACTGTTAAGTTGTCTACTGAGTTTCATTAAATTAATACGGTGATTACTGATCTAGGTCAATAAAATAAAGTGTAAATTAAAATAACAATCCACAACATTCATGCACTTTGGCATATATATTTTTAATGTGGAAACCCTGTTAAGGGAAAACCACCTGGGACTGGTAACCCAAAATATTTTCACTCTTCTTAAGTGAGCTCGATGAAGAGCCAACCCTGTTAAAGGTTACAATGCACACTGTTACATGTGACCTTGTTAGAGGATTTAAAACTACTATTTCTCTCTTGACCATGCATTCACTATGGGGTCAATAAGAAAACAATTAACATTCTCTGAATGTTCTAATAAGGATTCACTGTCCCACTCGGTTAACAAATTTATCTGTAGAAATGGTTAAACTGATATAGTAATGATCTGATTCAAATACAACTCTCATTTGCAGATATTCAGATCTATTTTATGTACATAATACCTCTGATCAATTTTTTCACTTCATTTCATATCATACTTGATCTTCTCGGTAATCCTCTTTCCTTTGTTTTGCTTGACGATCTCTATAGAAATACACTCGGTTTTATCTTTAACCAGTTTTAATCATCCATGCATAATTTGCATGTATGCTTTAACATATATGTACAAGATTCAAAAAATGAATCTCTTGTCTGTTATATAGACATCATTTATCATTTAATTTTCATCCTTCAAATCTTGCCGCTTAATCTTCATCGTTGATTTTTCCGCTTGATTCTTCCTTGGCAGTTGTGTTAAAAACATGTTTCAATCTCTGTCATACGATATTCCTTGAATTTTAATAACCATTTGATTAAATAAAAAACTTTATCTTTTACCTCAAAATCATCAATTGCCAGTTCAACATTTTAGTCAGCCTCAGTTTGAATTAATTGCTTAATCAATAGTTGTGTTGGCAATCCCTTGCTTGGTTAACACTAGCACTCGGTATACACTATGTTTTACTTGGTTTACACTGCTACTCGGTGTATACATAAGTCTTCATTTACCAACCACATAAACATTGTTTGTTCCAAATCTTCAATACATAACAGATGTTTTCCACCATAATAATACTCAAAGAATTTGACATCAATGACAATACATTAACTGATCATGTTCATCATCACTTCTGCAACTCGGTTGAATATCAACAAATGTCTGAAATAGATGCTGAAGCATACATGTGAATTTATGTATGACTGATCAAAACTGGTTAAAGACAAAACTGAGTGTATTTCTATAGACATCGCCAAGCAAAATAGAGGAAAGAGGATTACCGAGAAGATCAAGTATGATATGAACTAAAGTGAGCAAATTGATCAGAGGTATTATGTACTTAGAATAGATCTGAATATCTACAAATTAGAGTTGTAATTGAATCAGATCATTACTGTATCAGTTTAACCATTGCTACAGATAAATATCTTAAGCGAGTTGGATAGTGAATCCTTATTAGAACATTAAAAGAATGTTAATTGTTTTTTTGTTCACCCCATAGTGAATGCATGGTGAAGATAGAAATGGTAGTTTTAAATCCTCTAACAAGGTCACATTTAATAGTGTGCATTGTAACCTTTAACAAGGTTGGCTCTTCACCGAGCTCACTTCAGAAGAGTGAAAATATTTAGGGTTACCGGTCCCAAGTGGTTTTTCCCTTAATAGGGTTTCTACGTTAAAAATCATGTGTCAATGTGCATTGATGTTGTGGATTGTTATTTTACTTTACACTTTATTTTATTGTCCTAGATCGGTAATCGCAGTATTAATTTACTGAAACTCGGTAGACAACTTAACAGTAAGTTTTGAAATCACAGTTTATATTTCACCAAGATGAGTCTTATATTTGATATTGTTTTGTTATACATCTGGAGAAATTTGTGTGTAGGATAATTTTGTGAGGGCACTGAGTCTAACTGATTCACCCCGCTCTCAGTTATTCTAACAGATTGATAGTGGTCCTATTGTAAGTGCCATCAAGATTCATTTTCACTTTGTCCCTTTCACATTTATCAAAGAAAATTGCCTTGTCCTCATCTACACTTTTTTAGAAAATTTTCCACAAGATCCTATGAAACCACCAGCTCAATGCCAAACACCTTGAGTATACCCTAATCGCAACCCTCCACAAACATAGAGGTAACTTGTGGATCACAATCACACATGTTCTCTATGTACAAGGTGAAACCATTAGTAGAAATCTTGTCCCAAACCTTATTATCCCTCCATTTCAAGTAAACAAAAGTTTCAACTCATTTCCTATCTCTAGCCATCTGGTGAAGAAGAGAGAAGAGATCTAAAACAACCAAGATAATATCTTTGATGCCATAAAATAGCCTCATAAATCCAACAATGTATTGATACACCATTATGAGGGTACGACTTATGACCATGCCACTTCATATGAGTTTGAAATTTGAATCCATCATTCTCCATAATACCTCCGAATTACTATCCTTTGCAATAATTTTTAATTAGCATTTTAATAACTCGAGGGATAATATCATTATTCCCCCACCTTTTCACATTAGGTTATGAAACCCTTAGGTTAGAAAACCTATCAGCAACTGAATTGCCTTTAATGTAAACATGGGAAATAATAAAGTTTTCAATGGAGTTAAGTAAACTTATACTATTAGGAATCAAAGTGTTTGTGGTCCATCTCGGGATACGAATCCCTCTTAGACAGTTGATGATATTCAACGAGTCACATTCAAGCCAACCCTTTACGAACCCTTGAGAAACCACCATATTTAGTCCAATGTAGGCTGCATGAGCCTCGACATAGTGATTCGTCTCAGAATCCAACAAGAGGGCTACTAGAAAGACAAACCTACCATTATGATCACAAGCTACTCTCCCACAACTAGCAAGTCCCGGATTTCCTTTTGCTCCATCAGTATTAATTTTAATTCATCCTTCTGAAGGTGGTTTCGAAATGACACCCTCTCTGGATTGCTTTTGCTTAGCCAGAGGCATAGCAATATCCCACTAAATATTCCAGCGATTAAACATGATCTAGGAGTTGATATCCTAGTACCTATCTATCTTCCTTCTGTATTTGGAAAAGCTCTATCCCATAGAAAAACAAATGAGTCCAGAGTAGAAGTGACCTTGACTATATACAACGATGAAGTAACCATAGATAAATATATGCTTAGAAAGTGTTAAAAATAAACATATATGTATAAAGTTGTTTATCCAAATAAATCATTATTTCCTTAACCACACATATATCACAAGACTTATTATCAATCAGTGAGTTGGAATCTAGAGGTAATAATAAATTTAATGCTTACAACATTTTAAAAATAAAAAACATAAAACAATAGTAAAAGTTAATGTTTACTAACACCATCCTCCATTCCGTGTACTAACAGCAAAATTGGTTTTGTACTTCACTGTTGCTGTTAATTCCGTTTTAATTACAAATTATTCTGAGAATACTTTTCGTACAATCATTGCAACATTAAAAAAATCATAACATTTACAATTAAAAATGTTATATGATGCCTTATATGATACTGGGAAAAAATAAATAATAATCATAATTATCTGATACTCAGGGTTTTTATAGTTCTTTGGTAGTATTTGTTAATGCGTTCGCTAAAGGTGCTTAGATAACCCAACAGTATAAGGTGTAGATTGACTCCTGAGATGTTGGAGTGCATTCACAGAGAGCTTGGAGAGGAAGTAAAAAAGTTATTGAGCCACTATATGCAATTCCATTTCTAAATGAGGAATCATCTTATTTTTAGCAAAAGAAATCTGAAATGAAAAATTTCGGAGACATGGAGAATGTAAGATGTCACTCAGATGCGTACCCTACTTTAGCTATATTACTTTAAATATTATCTCACTGTCTCATTTCCTTTTTGCCACTATCAATGGCATTAAAAATTTAATAACATCAGGCCCACCACAATATTTGAGATTCTTATTGATATGATGGCTATTCCGAGGCACCAAATCGACACTAATGTCAATTCACATAATCTTGCTTTCAACATTCAATGTACCCATATACGTCTATATAACACAACATACACATGAAAACCCCTATACTTTGAAGTTAATGTTTAGTCAAGTATCTGGGTAGAGAAGTGAAGCTAAATCCATGATTAACAACAGGACACACAATGTTAGTGACCTTCCCAATTCATTATGCCATTCACCCATTCCGTATTTGCTAGGAGGAGTGTGGCCAATGATAGTTTTAGTTGCAGTTGCTTTCATCATCTTAGCCTTTTCCCACTGGAGGAAGAAACCACTTAATGGGGAAGAAAGTAATGGTAGTGGGAATACTAGTATTGAAGATGGAGAGAAGGATTACAACAATAAATGCTGTGATGATAAAATTCAGGAGAGTGTAATAGTCATAATGGCTGGTGACGAACAGCCATCTTTCCTAGCCACTCCAGCAATATTGTCAAATCTTCTTTCAGGAGAGAGAGAATAGGGAAATCAAATCTTTTTGTCAAGAGTTGTATTGTGCTCAAGATTTTGTCAAGAGTTGTATTGAGCTCAAGATTTTGTTAAGAATATGGATCAGGTAGGACTTGAATCTTGGACAGACCCATCTATGACCAGTCTATCGTCTTCCACATTTAACTTGTTTCTAACAGATTTTGCAGGCAATGAGGAGAATGAAAAATGTTATGGAAACAGGAAATGGTGGATAAGAGATTTTTTATTTTTTTGTTTATTTTTTATTTTTTTTTTACAGTGAAAGCAGAGGTTGTAGTACTTTTGTGTTTTTTACTCGCGGTTGTTAAAATCTGATTTTGCTAGAACTATGCAGTGAAATGAGGAAAGTGGTTCCACGATTTAAGAGCTATTTTAATAAAACTTTATTTTAGATAGCATGATTTGATCTCTTCAGCTTTTAAGTAAGAAAAGAAAAGAAACTGTCTATTATATTGTGTTTATGAATGATTGCAGAATAGGGGAATCTAGGCTGTTAATGCTAATGCATTGTTTATTTTTTCTCTTCATGATGGTACCTACCACTGATAAAGCAATTTCTGCTTTAATTACAAGAAACCAATCAGATTAAAATGCATATAGTGTTCTGTAGAGTTTTAGTGATGTCATACCAATTGTCTGATTGGCTGTGTTGTGGGAGTGATTTGGGATATTTAAAGGGAAATAAGTTTCGATCTATAAATAGCGCAGTTCACTTGGCATTTATGTGGAATCTACGATTTTAATAGAACTGTGCGTGCTCTCAGACATACCAAGTCTAATCATTGACATTTGAAACATTCCATTAAGTTGTGAAGAAAAAGAACATCATTTTTTCTGATCTCCATGTAAATTGTTATAATGCCTCTTTATCTTTTTTCTTATCTCCATATAACTTGTTACAATACCTGTTTTATCTGAGTTTGGCGTTGAGGAGAAGGGGGAAAAGTTGTCAGCCATTTAAGGGATGTTAGGGGGATTGTTAAAATAATTTCAGCAAATACATAGATTGAGAAAACCACATATAATGATTTAAACTATTATGATAAATTAATATTTTTCTTTTAAATCCTATTTTTAAAATGTTCAAACATATTAAATGAATATGCTCTATTAAGTCCTCATCACGTAGAATGCTAGTTTTATGCCAATGCTTTATGGAATATTGATTTATTTTATAAGTAGTTATAAATAAATGAAATTATGTGATGATTTATTGATGTTTTTAATAAAAGAGGCGTAAAAACTTATTAAATACAAAAGAGATCTATAAATAAAATAAAATAAGAAGGGTCAATCGTCTAGCAAGAAAAAAAAATACACAACCCTGTTCTTATCCTCTAATAGATATTTTAATTAAATAGTTTTAAATTAATTATTAAAATAGTATTGTACAATTTTAAAATGATTTAATTATGTGAGTATATATGATTAAAAATAGTTTATACATGTAAACTAGTATTCTTTGGATAGGTCATAGATTGTCTTACCTCATATGATAAAAATAGGTCCAATGCTAATATATAAGAAGGATTGCCCCTTTTATGTTGGAGTAATTGATAGATGATGTTGGTGTGTGGGGAACATATGATTGTTGTGAGAAAAAATTGTTACTTTCTATACAAATAATGTTAATGTTTTCCTACATTGGTTTGAAAGGAGCATCCAAATGAGTAATTGCTTTTTTGAAAAATATTATTAATAAGGGTTATCTTAGTGTTAGTATGTAGCCATGATGTGGACAAAAGTCTTGTTGCTGCTACATAACCAACTTGGCTCTATTCTGAGATCTTTCTCCTAGATCTCTTAGGGTGTTCACAACCCTAAACTGAGGTAACTCACTCTCAACTTTACCTCCCATTCAAGACTCAGTCTCCCATCAAAATGTTTTTCATCTTCTTCTTGTTGAACCTACACAAATAGGTTCATTCTACTTGCTTATTCAATGTTTTCTGAACATTGCTTTCATTCTCTTCCCTAGTCGGACTATTACCAAGCTCGCCTAGGGTAAGATCTCCAGACTCTTTGTTGTTGCTTCTCCTACAAAAAACAAAAAGGAAACTATGTACAAGGGCTCCTCTTGAGTTCCATCCCAACACATGATTCTCACCATGGATTCAGGAATCTTGAGGGGTCATTACTGTTTACAACCCAGAATGGGTGAAGAACTAATAACTTGCAAAACAGAAAATAAGGTAACTAATCTACATGCACGCAAAAGGAACCAGAAAGAGACTTGATATCTTCTAAACACACTATCTGCAACTTCTCGTTACAGGAAACAAAACAAAACATTATAGTAATATGCAAATCTCTAACTTTCCTGTAGCTTCTCTTCTTCTACAATCTCTCCCCTCTAGATCTCTAAAATGAAGGCTTTTGATGTTATTAGTAACCATCCTCTCATAGGAAACAACCCTAACGATCCACTCATTCGCAAGAATCTCTTCAGAAACTGTTACACTAACCATACTGTCCATAAAAGATAAGATCCACTTTTCATGGGCCGTTACGACTGAATATTGTCGAGAAACAGTAAAGCAAGCCGAGCTCCAGTGTTCGCCGAGCTGGTAGGCACAAATGTAGGTTGAGCTGCTAGGCACAAATGTAGGTCGAGCTGCTAGGCAATGTAGGTCGAGCTGCTAGGCAATGTAGGCCGAGCTACTAGGCACCAGTGTAGGCCGAGTGCCAGTAATACCAAGAAGCTTATCCAAGGTTCCCGATGCCTTGGTTGGATTTCCAGAGGCTTACCAACTACCTCACACACACAAAACTAAAGGAAACCAACTAAGCAACCTATCTAGACATGGATTGACCTAGTCATATCCATCTTAGGAAAATAAAAGAAATGACCTTCTTAGGTCCACACACACTCTCTTGACTTGGCTAGAGCTAGTACATGCCAGAAATAAGGAGCTAGGGGTTTGAGTTAGGTGTGCTTTGCACCATACTCGCCCAGAAAAAAGAAAGGTTAATCCATGCTTGGATTGAGCATGTTTGGATCAATGCCCAACCTCTTCAAGTTTGTTTCTCTAATCCAAGTAGCATCAACATCTTCTTTGCCATGCCATTTGACAAGGTGCTCCATATAGTCTTTGTTCCTAGTCTTCTAGTAGAACCTTGAGTCTAGTATCTTTTCAGTTGTCATAGATGGAGTAGGGGTTAATTTCAGATCCTTTACCTCTTGTATTACCTCTTGAAGGTTCTGATCAACATCTTGAATTGGTCCTTTGTATGTTATCTGCAATGTTGAAAACCGGTGACAACCCAATGTCTTCAGGAATCTCCACCTTGTATGCATTGTTTCCATACTTTGCAAGTATCTTACATGGACCTAGGCTTTTCATCTATAGCTTGTGAGGAACACATTTTTGCAGCCTATTTTTGTTCAAGTGTACCATCACACAGTCTCCAATCTAAAACTGAACATCCCTCTTTGTTGCATCCACCTTTTGCTTTACCTTTTCAGCATTTTCAATCAAATTATTTCTCACACTTTCATGGACTTCTCTTATTGAATGAGAAAAGTGCTCAGCATATTCACTACCATGCATTCCTTCCTTCAATTCTCTAAGTTCAAAAATTCCTCTTGCGTGAAATCCATAAACTATTTCAAAAGGACTCTTACAAGTTAATCTGTTCACTGTATCATTGAATGCATATTCATCTTGTCCAATGAGTTGGTCCCATGCTTGACCATACTCCTTGCTGAGGCATCTCAGCAATTTACCAAGACTCCTATTGACTACCTCTATTTGGCCATCTGTCTATGGATGATAGACAGATCCAAAAGACAAGTTAGTGCCAATATTTTTCCTTAAGGTCTTCCAAAAATGGCTCATGAATTTGGTATCCCTGTCTGAAACAATGCTGAGTGGGAGTCCATGGATCCTCACCACTCCACTAAAAAATAATTGAGCAATGTTACAATTATCATGAATGGTCTTACAAGGTATAAAATGTGCCATCTTACTAAATCTGTCCACAACAACATAAATATTGTCAAATCCTGGCCTTGTTCTTGGTAAACCAACTACAAAATCCATGCTTATGCATTCCCATGGTCTGGTTGGGATTGGAAGTGGCTGATAAAGACCTGCATTAGAAGATGTGTGCTTTGATTTTTGAAACACTACACAACTCTCAACATACTGTCTAACATCTCTATTCATTCTAGGCCAAAAATAGAACCTAGTGACTAACTCTTGATTCTTACTTACTCCAAAATGACCACTAAGTGCTCCATTATATTTTTCTTGGATCAAATTCTCTCTCATAGACCCTTTAGAAACAAAAATCTGATCTCCTTTAAAAAATAAATCATTCTGCAAGGTATATTCAGAAAACTCACCATGAAAGTTGTTTTTAAACTCCTTGCATACCTTGTAGATTTGGGCAAAATCTTCATCTTCAGCATATAGGTCTTTGAAGCTATCAATACCTCTTCTTTGTAGCTAAGCTTCTTGGAATTTGAGAATCCTTCTGCTCAATGCATCATCAACCTTATTCTGTAGCCCCTTTTTATGCTTGATATTGAAAGTGTAGGCTTGTAGATACTCCACCCACTTCATGTGTTTGCTACTGAGTTTATCTTGAGAGTTAAGGAAGCTGAGAGCTTGGTTATCAGTATATACTATGAACTCCTTTGGCAGCAAGTAGTGCCTCCACTTCTTGAGTGCTTGGACTAGAGCATACAATTCTAAGTCATAAGAAGAGTACTTCTTTGCATCATTTCGCTTCTCACTATAGAAAGCTGCTGGTCTTCCTTCTTGGCTTATGACAGCCCCAATGGCCACATTTATTGCATCACATTCTACTGTAAAAAGCTTATCAAAGCTTAGAAGAACTAGATTTGGAAACTCTGTTATCTTCTCCTTGAGTGTTTCAAACCCTTTGTCTGGTTGTGGTGTTCATTGAAACTTTGTATCCATCCCACCTCTAATGGTGTCTAACATAGGTGCACAAATCCCACTGAAATGTCTAATGAACTTTCTATAATACTGAGCTAAACCATGAAAATTTCTCACCTTAGTTGGAGCCTTGGGAGTAGGCCAACTTAGAATGGCATCCACCTTTTCTTGGTCCATTTTGAGGTTACCCTGTGACAAAACAAAATCGAGATATACAAGCTATTGCTTCATGAAGTCACACTTCTCCAAATTGATCATTAGCTTTTCATCATGCAATTTCTTGAAAACAATTTTCAAATTCCTAATATGCTCCTCCTTAGTTCTGCTGAAAACTAAAATGTCATCTAGGTAGACAACAACAAACTTACCAATGGCTAAAAGTACAAATATGTGTCACACTTTTATAAAGGAAAAGGACCACAACATGCAAACTGTTCAACTTTAACGACATAAAAGGTGGCATTTATATTTTGAATTTGAGGATGATGTAAACTAAAGAAATGTGTAAAAATGAATTAATTTATTGTCTATAATTTTAAAAAAAAAATTTGAACAAGAATGTACATAGTTTTTTAATTTTTGAAGTCCATTTTTTTATTGCTAAAAACTGCTGAAAATCTGGAGTTTAGTTCCCTCCAAACAAGTATATGCAAATAATCTATTTTTCCTCTGATTTCAAAATATGTTATAGATAAAATGTATAGATAGTGCAGAAAAGAAGAAAGATTGGTTTTCAATGTCTATTTTCTCTGTTATAACTGCTCAAAGTTGAACCTATCTAAAATCGATAGTTTTCATCTCCCTCAAAATTTCCCCTATCACATCTACACCATTTAGAAAAAAAAATTACATATTCTTGAAGAAGACTCTCTCCTCTAGTGTTAAATATTTAAATTTTAAATTTTTTTGATATGATTTACTATTTTTTATTTATTTGAAGCAACATCTTCTCGAATGTTAAAATACCTACTTGTTGTATTTTGAAATTATAATATATTAGATCTAATCAAAATATTATAAACTTTATAT
>MU223317.1:2211751-2224251 GCA_018584345.1 Thuja plicata | reverse complement strand
ATGATAGTTTCCAATTTTTAAATTTACTAGACATTGTTGACTGACCAAAACCTTGTGATTCTTCTGCAACCAAGAAATCCGATTGGGATTCAGATACTTTCTTCTCTCTAACTTCAATTTATCAACCATTTCCCCTGAAACAAATTTATCAATATGACCACCATCAATAATTACATTACATACCTTACCATTACACTTACACCTTGTGCGAAATAAATTCTTTCTTTGCTCAGGTTTGTTCTCATCATTTAGCAAGGCTCTACTGGTGACAAGTATGTCTCCTCTTTTAGCATCTTTAGAATGTGAATACTTAGCATCCTCATCTACGTATGCAACTCGTGCATTTCCCTTTGGTCTCCTATGTTTTCTTTCTTGATGTTTGGGACATTCTTAAGATCTATGCTCTTCTTCTCCACAATGGAAACAAGTCCCACAAAAACCTCATGTTCCTCTTCCTTGCACTCTTCTTCTCTCTCTCTCTTTGATATCTGTTATTTTAATTGCGATTTTTATAAAAATTATTTCCTCTCTAAATTTGACTGCTATTAGAGTTCCTTTGTGGAGGCATTTTTCCTCACTTATCTCTCAAACCCACAACCATACTTCCTAGTGCAAACTGCCTCACATTCGATGATCTGTTTACTCACTCAAGAACTTATGCTATGATATCACTTGACCAAGTGTCACACCACCATTACCAAATTATAACCAAAGACTAAACAAGATGGAGACAAAGAATAAATAAAAATTCTCCCAATATACTTGAGGATAAAATTCTTACAACATTGAAAAATAGATCACTACCACTTCTCAAAATATGAGATCACTACACTCTCTTAAAAAATAAGTCAACAACGACACAAGAAAAAATTAAGAAATGCAAGGGAAAATGTTGAATCTTTGTAATTATATTGCAAATAAATATTCCACCACTTCTACAAATATTAGCCACGTTGCCTTTCAAATAGTCAAACTAGAGCTTACAAGCTTACAACTTCTTAAGGATATAATCCTTTCTTCTTGAGGATCCAAAAAAAACTCCAACAACCTTTACAACTGATTTCCAAGAGTATATATAGTAGTTCCCACCCAAGATATTACAAACACAAGAAATGTGGGATAAAAGGTAGGTGCAACTACCTTGCTACAAATATTAAATGAATGTAGTAATTTAATAAATGCCTAAAGCATTTAATTAAATATGAACTTTCCACAAACTTCTAAAATGCCACCTATGCATCTTAGTAAATCAAAAGCTACAAAAGCAGCATTATAAATTTTATATTATTTTATTTTATTACATTTTCGTCATGTTCTATCTCGTCTCTTTTTTTTAATATTTTTTATTCTTTTCTTTTCGTGATGCAAGACTACTCTTACACCTTGGATGCTCCTGCATCAGATACACATACACATACACATAACCATACACATACACATAGACATACACATACACATACACATATACATACACATACACATACACCTTAAAATGAATTATTGGGATTGAGGTATTTATCATTCTGAAAATAGTTTAGAACGACAAAGTTATAACTAATTATGAAGGTCGCTCCCCTTAATACCACAAACACATAATAGAAATAGAGAAGCAACAACAATTTGCAAGAACAGAAAATGGACTTCTTATTATCTCAACAAATGCGGAATTACAAACTTTTAGAACTACAATTTGCAAAGCCACATGGGCATTCCCCTTACAATATTCTGTAGGACAAAGCCTCGAATTATTACCCAGATCTACTCAGAACTGTCCTGAATTGCCTCAGACAACACTACAGGCCTTCTTTATATAGGCAATTTCTATCGCCCGAGAAGGTTCCATAAATTTAGCCCTTAGGGCCGACCAAACTTAGAATTATTTTATTTTTCAATTTAGTACATCAAAGTCGGCTCAAAATAACTTTTGAAACCCGAACAAAAATTTTGAAGGAAAATTATTTTCTGATATTTTAGGTGGCCCAACTTCCGGAGACCATAAGTCATCACCAGTTGACCCGATTGACTATTATACCCCATTTCAGAAATGCCACGAAGCACTCTACAACATGTATATTAAGAAAGCTTCATCCAGCCCAAGTTTCGACCTCATCCGGGGCCTCTAAAGCCTTCAAAACTGAGCTCAAAGTTTCTGTACCATGTTTTCAATACCGAAATTTTTCAATATCTTCAAAACTAGACCTGATCTACCCATGAAACTTTACTGGCAGGCTGATATGACCGAGATGAACCTCCACATGAAAAATCATAACATTCCGAGATCGTATGACCAACTTACTAAAAATAACAAGTTTCCATAAATAGCAGCTCTGCACAAGGTAGCCCTTATTGAAAAGAAAATAGAAATATTTTTGGGTGATGCAAGATTGCCCTTATACCCAGGATGCTCCTGCATCACTAATCAAGCTACAAAATTGGTCGTTAAGAGTAACATACCACATTGTGACTTTTGCAACCTTTTCCAAAAGAGGATTTATAGTGGTCCTATCATACTTCCATAGGTAGTCCTTTTCACTTTGTCCCTTTCACATTTTTCAAAGAAAATTACCTTGGCTTCATGTACACTTTTCATGTCTCATATGTTCAACATAGCATATTTGGTATAGTATAAGGGTTCTAGTCCCAAGGAAACATATGCAAATGCTAATGTGGAGGAGATGGTAAATGACGTGGCATTTCCTTAATCATCCAAGCCTATAGTAGAGATAGTCTTAGATACAAGGATTTCAAAGAAGAACAAGAAGAAGAACTACATGTAGTACATAATGAAATGGGCACATATGGAAGAAGCAAGGACTACTTGGGTACATGAAGGTGACTTGAAGAAGTTGGGAATTGATCTTTCAATTCTATCTTTTGAGGTGAATTGAGCTCTTCTTATATCAGGGAGAATGGTGCAGGAGAGCCTAGGGGTTAGACTTGTTCAACCATCAAGTTTTGGTTTGGAAGGAATTTTCAAGGTCTTCTACTTAATCTTAGTTTTTTTTTTAAGGCTGGTTCTAGAGTAGTTGAGTAGTGTGTTGTTATGATGTGTTTTTGTTGTGGTCAAATGTATCCAAAGACCCTATTTGTGTTTGTGAGCCAAAATATAGAAAAAAGGCACCTAGATTGCACAAAATGGTTTAATGAAGTTGTATTTAGTTGTAGGAATGCGTTTGTGGTCATTTTGAACCCTCACATCAGGTCAATGCAATGGAAAATGATAAATGCACAAAAAAGTTGTAAAATTTGACAAGCAACTTTTTCAACTTTGAAAAGTTGCTCGACAACATTTTGATGAAAAGTTGCGAACTAACCTAAAATGGTTAGGGGTCAGAATGGACAGTTGAAACATGTCAAGGGGAAATATTTAAGGAAATTTCAAGGATTGTAAGAGGTTGGTTAGATTAATTTGGCAGAAATTTCAAGGACAAAACACTAATAGTTTATTATGTAACTGCATTTTTCTTGTATTATTGTGTGTGACTGAACTAAATGGATTGGATCCACCAATCCATCAATGTAATTAGGTATATATATATATATTTTTATCATGGTGAGAAGGTAGAATAGAGGATGGGTTTTGATTTGAATGTGTAACTAAAAATCTTTCCCTGCTTCTGTCTCTGGACCAGACAGGGTCTTGTATAGTCAAATGGCTCCATTCTAAACTTCCCATTGTGGAAGTTTCTGTCCTTTGGAGAAATGAGAATGGAGGCATTTTTTTATGTTTTTTTTTAAGAATCATAGAAGTCACAGGAGTGACTTTTAACTTCTCTCCCTAGGCGAGGTCCTTCATAGCCCGACTAGGAAGCAAGATAGATAGTGGGTGACAACTTGTAGGAGGGGATTTAATTCATCAATCCAACACCATAGAGATACCTAGAATAATCCTAAAGATCCTTGGATAGGAGATTATGAATATTTGAATCCATTTAATTGAGTTTCTAATGCAAAAAAGTGAGACTGGTCCAATTCTTCACAATTTGAACCAGAGCTTGAAACCATAAACCAAAGGGATCAAGACAAAATTGAAATGGATCGTAGAACACTCTTTAACCCTTGAAAACACTTAGAAAATAAATTAAGATAAGAAGAGATAATGGATGGAATCCAAAAGGATTTAGAGGTTTATCATTGCATGAAAATAGATACCCTAGTGAAGCACTAATGATGGAAGTGTTCCAAGGTGTGCTCACACAAGCTTGTTAACGAATTCACTTGTCCTAGTTTTCTTTGGATCCCAATCACTCTCCTAGGATTGAAATAGTATAAATTATCTACTACCTATACTATCCTAACTCCAATCCAATAGTTAGTCTTCTTGTGTTTAACCTTGAAGGACAACTATCACTAGTTTTGTCTCAATGCTCCACTCTAGCTTGAAGGATTCTAGGCTCAAATCCTTCATACCAGCTTCATCAATGCTACAACAGTTTTTTCCACTATTTTAACACTCATTCTGAATCCTTTTTACTCCAATGGAATAGGTCTTCAATCCCAATTCAACTGATTTCTAAATTCACTCTTTATAGGACCCTATTAGGCCTAATTAACCAATTAGCCCTATCCAGAGGGTTTTTCTGCATTTCTTCCCAAACATTACAAACAACCCAAAAAAATAACCTAGGATGTTGATACCCTTTTGGAAGACCTAAAATATTTTCATGGTCTAGGGTTCCCAAGTCATCCGTACACCAATACCCTGAAATGTAGGGCTAATAGGGCTTTTTGGGTTCCTAAAATGCAGTTGAATGATTTCTATCTGGAAATCTATCTAAATGGATTGGTCAAGATCTTAGATCTCAAATAGGGATCTATAAGACCCTAATTACTTTGAAATGACACTTGGTTCATACATTTCACACACACCCTTGCTTTTGCATTCAACTTTCTCTCTTCCATACACCTAACTGGATAGTCACAACTCACCTACGACATGGCTTAAAAAATAGAAATTTGGTTCTCCAGGACTCCTAATTGAATATATTAACTCTAAAGAGACTCCCCTAAAATATTCATCCACATTTTTTAGTTTCTCATGGTTGGATTCTATGGGGGAGGCATGAAACCAAAATTCTCCTAAACTGGACCAGTAAACATTCTAGATCCTAAACAATTTTCTAAGACTATCAAATCAACTCTAATCTACTTTCTCACTGAATGAAAATATATTCTATCTAATCCTACTTCATCGATCCAACACTAGATTCATCCTTTCAATCCATTAACACACCATTAACATTCAAACAATTCGACTGTATTGTAAAACCAGAACACTCTACTTTCATTCACTTCAAAAACTTGCATACATTATCCTCTACCTTGGGAAATGAGTCAAAAAGTATATTAAGATACCTCTCCCATGTTTTAGGCCTTCAGCATTGATTTCCCACTCCTATAATAAATGGAATCCAAATTTGTTGAGTTGCATGCAACATTTACAAAAATTGCAAATGTTGTCATGACAACTTTTGAGCATCTTTTTCATTTATCATTCCAACTAACTTTTAGGAACTCTAACTCATATAACTTGATGAATTAACATAATTAAGGCCTTTTTAGGCACTTTTCAAACTTTTCTTAGCTCTAAGACACATTTAGACCACATTTCCCATTTTAGGCCTATCCTAAGGACTAATGACTTGAAAAATAACCTAACCTAGACTAGATTGGATTTAGCACTGAATACTAATCCGTCTAGTCACACACATACAAAAAGACCTTCTAAGGTCAAAGAAAAAACATACTGACTTGGCTAGAGTCAGTTAAAAGCCAAAATTGACTATGGCTTTAGGGATAGCCTAGGTGCTCCTGCACCATCCTCCCCAAATGGAAAGACTTCAATCCGCCCTTGGATTGTGTAAGTTGGGATCAATGCCCAAATTTTTGAACTTTGTCTCGTTTACCCAAGCTACATCTGCATCCATTTTTCCATGCGAATTCACTAAGTTTTCTTTATATTCCTTGTTTCTTGTCTCCTTGTAGACTCTGGAATCTAGTATGTGTTATGCCTTGTTGATTGGTGCAAATGGAAAATTGAGTTCCTCCACCTCCTATATGACTTCATTCAAACTTTGATCTAGATCTAGGATTGGGCCTCTATACAAGACTAAGTCTTCTGCATTAAACACCGGAGATAAACCCATATCCTCTAGAAGTTCCACCTTGTATACATTTGTGCCATATTTGGCCAGTATAGTACATGGGCCAATTATTCTCATCTGAAGCTTATGTGGCACTCCTTTCTACAACCTTTCCTTGTTGATATGGACCATCCCCAAATCCCCAACTTGGAATTGGACATCTCTCTTTCTCTCAAGCACTTTGCGCTTTGTTTTCTCTGTATTTTTAATTAGTGTCTTCCTCATTGTTTCATGTACTTCTTGCATAGAATGTGAAAATTAATATGCATAGCCACTTCCCTTGTCTCCATCCTTTAGATCTCTAAGCTTGAATATGCCTCTTGGATGAATTCCATAAACTATTTCAAAAGGACTCTTACCAGTATTCCTATTCACTGTGTTATTATAAGCATACTCAGCTTGCCCAATGAGTTAGTCCCAAACTTGTCCATACTCCTTAGTTAAACATCTTAGGAGGTTTCCAAGATTCATATTTACTACCTTAGCTTGGCCATCACTCTGAGGATGGTTTGCAGATCCAAAAGATAAGTTGGTCCCTAGCTTTTTCCATAGAGTCCTCCAGAAATGACTCATGAATTTGGTATCTTTATCTGATACTATTCTCAAAGGAAAGCCATGTATTCTAACTATCTCCTTGAAGAATAGGTGAGCTATCTGATTGACATCATGGATTCTCTTGCAGGGTACAAAGTGTGACATTTTACTAAATCTTTCCATAATCACATAAATTTTATCCATCCCCTACTTTTTCTTGGGAAATCCCACTACAAAATACATACTCAAACATTCCCATGGTCTAGTTGGGATAGGGAGAGATTGGTAAAGGCCTGAATTAGAAGATGTACCTTTTTCCTTTTGATAGATAACACAAATTTCTACATAATTCTTAATGTCCAAATTCATCTTGGGCCAAAAATAGAATCTCTAAACTAATTATCGGGTCTTATTGATACCAAAATGTCCAGTAAGTGCACCATTATTCTTCTCTTGAATCAAATTTTCTCTTATAGAACCTCTAGGAACACACAATTGACTTCCTTTAAACAAAAGATCACTCTGTAGAATATATTCAGAGAATTGACTATGAAAGTGATTTTTGTATTCTTGACATACCTTGTAGATGTTTGCAAAGTCTCCATCTTCTACATATAGATCTTTGAAGCTCTCAATTCCCATGCTCTTCACTTGTGTATCTCTTGTATTGTTAGGGCTCTTCTGCTTAAGGCATATTCTACCTTATTCTACAATCCATTCTTGTTATTTATGTTGAAGGTGTATGCTTGAAGGTATTCAACCCACTTCATATGCTTGTGACTGAGCTTATCTTGTGAGTTCATGAAACTCAGTACTTGGTTGTCTGAAAAGACTAAAAAATCATTTTGAAGCAAGTAATGCCTCCACTTTCTCAGTGCTTAGACCATAGCATAGATCTCTAGGTCATAAGAAGATTACTTCTTCTTGGATTCACTTAGTTTCTCAGAGTGAAGGGCCACTAGTCTTCCCTCTTGACTCAAGAAAGCACTAATAGCTACATTTCTATTATCACATTCCACTGTGAATAGCTTCTCAAAGCTTGGAAAAATTAGGATTAGTTGAGAAGCAATATTTTTCTTTAAGAACTCAAACCCATGATTAGCTTTTATTCCATACAAATTTAGTTTTCATCACACCCTTGATAGTATCAAGCATTGGAGCACAAATCACGCTGAATTTCTTTAAAAAATTTCTATAGTACTCTACTAAGCCATGAAAACTTCTTACCTCAGTTGTTGTCCTTAGTGTAGGCTAGTTGATAATGGCTTCCACCTTGCTAGGATCCATCTTTAGATTGCCTTGAGATATCACAAACCCAAGGTACACTAGCTCTTGTTTCATGAATTCACATTTCTCCAAGTTGATCATCAACTTCTCTTCATGCAGCTTCTTGAAGACTATTTGCAAATGTCTAAGGTGTTCTTCACTTGTCTTGCTATAGATGAGTATATCATCCAAGTAGACTACCAAAAATTTTCATTTGTAGTCTTTTAGGACTTCATTCATGAGTCTCATGAATGTGGATGGGGCATTAGATAACCCAAATAGCACAACAAGCCACTCATATAGTCCTTTTGTGGTCTTTAAGGTTGTTTTCCATTCATCTCCTTCATTGACTTAGATTGGGTGGTATCAACTCTTCAATTCAATCTTTGTGAAAAATTTGGCTTTACATAGATAGTCCCTTAGGTCTTCTATCCTACAGATAGGGAACCTATACCTAATGGTTATTCTATTTATTTCTCTAGATTCAGTACATAGCCTCCAAGTTCCTCCCTTTTTAGGGGCTAAGATAGTGGGTAGGACACAAGGACTAATGCTTTTCCTATTCAGACCTTGGCTTAGGAGTTCTTGAATCTGTCTAGCTATTTCCTCATTTTGTTGAGGATTCATTTTATATGTAGCCTTATTGGGAAGATTAGCACCTATAATGAACTCTATTTGGTGGCTTACAGTCCTCTTAGGGGGTAGGGATGATTTTTTCCATCACTAACAATGCCTTCATACTCCTGCAACATCTCCTACACTTCCTTTGGCAATTTTGTCTTGTTGACTGTCTTGTCTGTAACTTCTTCTTTTGGTTTCAACACAAGTGCAAAACCAACTCCTTATCCTCCTTCTAAGGCTTCTAAGAAATCTTTCTCACTAACCATGAGAACATTGGGGCTAGATGATTTAATTTTTCCATCCTTCAATAGTGACTATATCTTGAATGTCACATTGTCTTTCTTGAAAGAATATGATTTCTTTGCTCCATCATGCATGACATGTCAATAAAATTTCCATGGTGTACCTAGGAGTATGTGAAATACATCCATAGGTAGAAAATCACACAATAATTTATCCTTATACCTCCCAGTTGAAAACTCCACGCAAGCTTGTTCATTGACAGGGACATGTTGTCCTTTGTTTAATCAGGTGACTTTATAAGGATTGGTGTGGGGTATCCTTTTCATTTCTAGCTTTCTGATTGCCTCCTCTGACACTATCTTTTCATTAGACCCTGAGTCCATAGCGACCCTACAAACCTTTCCCATCATTTTGCACTTCACTCTAAATAGTGATCTCCTCTGACTAGGCTCTTCCTTCACTGGATCCTTAATTAGAGTTCTCCTCATCATTAATTTTTCACCTTCCTCTGACTCTAAAGGTACTGCAGGGTGTTTAACTCCACCAATGGTGTCCTCTTGAACATAATTTACCCTTTTATCACCTCCTTGGGAAGTGTTTCCTTTCTATGGACAACTATATGCAGGGTGCCCCATCTAATTGCAATGATAATGCTTCATAGTGGAAAAATAGTTACCCCTTCCTTGACTATTGCCTCTTCCTCTATTGTAAGAGTTCCTTCCCCTATTTGAATTCCCTCTATTGGAGTTTCCTTCTTACTTCTCACTAATCTCAGTATCTCCTAGACTCTTTGGTTCAGAACTCCTTCCACCATATCCACCTTTATGTCCACTATTGTATCTTCCTCTACCTCTTCCTCTAGTAGTGCTAGACTCTTGTTTCTTTCTCCACATCTCTTTTAAACCTTGATAGAAATTTTTTGGAACTTTTGAATGGTGTCTAGATTAAAAAGACTCATCTCATCTTGTATTTCCTACTTAAGTCCATTACGGTACATTTTTACCTTCACCTTCTCATCCTCTGCAACTCTAGACCTCATGCAAAGCCTCTAAAATTCTTATGTATAGGAGTTTATATCTAGGTCCTTTTGTCTTAATCCTTATCTTCTTTTATGTAAATGGATTTCAAGATCCTCAGGGATATAAGCATCTATGATCTTTGCAACCATAGCTCTCCATGTGGCAATGGGCTTCTTTCCTTCCTTCCCACTCTCATCTTTGATGAATTTCCACCAAGTGAGTGAAGACCCTCTTAGTGTGGCCTTAGAAAATTTCACCTTTTGAGCCTCAGTGATGCCATCACACTCAAAATGGTTTTTTAGTCCTTCTATCCAATCTAGAACTATCTCTAGTTCTATCTTTCTAGTAAAGGTAGGAGCTCCTTCTAGTGCTTTACCACTCATAGCCATTAATGCTTTCAAGAATGGTTCCTCATTAAGGATAGGGTCAGCTTCAGGTACTTCATCATCTATGGAAATATCTTTCCTTTCCATTCAACCTTATCCTTCACTTCTCCTGATTTCCCATCAACTTCATCTACCTTTTTCTCTAATTAAGCTAATCTATCTTGAAGTATTCCATTCCCCAGTTCTTTATCATCTACCTTATTAGCTAGGTCAACATTGGTCACCACTGAGGAATCTCCTAGTGACTCTTCTGGTTGGAACATTAACCACAAGCTTGATCAAAGAAGCTTTGATACCAATCTGATGGAAGTGCTCCAAGGTGTGCTCACACACGCTTGTCAAGGACTTCACTTATCCTAGTTTTCTTTGTATACCAAAAACTCTCCTAGGATCCCAATAGTCTGAATTATCTGCTCCCTAGAATTTCCTAACTCCAATCCAAGATTTAGTCGTCTTGTGTTTAACCTTGAAGGACAACTATCACTAGTTTTGTCTCGATGCATCACTCTAGCTTGAAGGATTCTAGGCTCAAATCCTTCATACCAAATTCGCCAATGCTACAAGGGTGATGTCGACCATTTGACCATGCATTCTGTATCCTTTTCACTCCAATGGAATAGGTCTTTAATCCCAATTCAATCGAGTTACATTCACTCATTATAGGACCCTATTAGGCCTAATTGACCAATTAGCCCTATCCAGAGGGTTTTTTGGGTTTCTTCCCAAAACTTACAAACAACCCCAAAGAATAACATAGGATCTTGATACCCTTTTCAAAGACCTAAAATATTTTCATGGTCTAGGGTTCCCAAGTCATTTGTACGCACGTGTCCTAAAATGTAGAGCTAATAGAGCTTTTTGGGTTCCTAAAATCCAGTTGACTGATTTCTATCTAGAAATCTATCCAAATGGATTGGTACATCTCTTATCTCTCAACTAGGGATGTCTATTCTTTAGCATGTCTAGCTCTATTCTTTCCACCTCGTCTTCAACGTGTCTAGATCTGATGTCTAATTTGTAAAGTTCCTTGGTATAATCTTTTACCGAGCTATATTTCTGCTTTAAACTTCACATTCTCCTAACCAGGTTAATATGGTAATCACAAGGCAGAAACTTGTCTTTTAATTTTTTTACCATCTTATTATATAACTTCATCTTGTCTTTAACCTTCTTCTTTCAATTTAATTACAGATGTTCCCACCACAAGGATGCATGACCTTTCAACTTTGTACTTGCAATCTTTACCTTTTTCTCCCTTGATACACTCTCACACTCAAAGTATTTCTCCATTTCTGTGATCCAATTTATCACTTCATCTGAATCCAACTTTCTACTATACTAAGGAGGATTAAACTAAGGTGTGGACTTCAAACTTATCAATGCTCGTAAGAATATCTCTTCTTCTTAATCCATCATATGTGCAGGTGTGGCTTCTCCTTGCACTTCTTCAACTTCATCATCACTAACATCTTCTAGATGTGTTCCTTTGCACTGGGATGTCTCAAAAACTTCTAACCTTGCAAAAATCTATCTAAGCATATCATCTACACTTGGATCTGCATTTCCTCTCCCACAAACCATCTTGAAACCCTCTACAATTTTAGTTCATATTGCAATCTTCAACCCTACGATAAATATCGCTAGGGTTCACAAGAAGGAACTTCAGATCTCACCTTCTCTTTGATACCACCTAACACAAGGAGGGTATGGAAAACAAGGGCCCAAGGCACTCCTAGCTATCCAAACCAACTTGCAGAAAAACTTGGAAGAAACAATACAGAAAGAGAGAGAAAGAAAATATAATATTCTTATTATTTCATCGAACATTATACATGTTGGGCTATAAGGCCTTCTTGGTTTTGGCCATATACATTCAAAGATTTAGAAAATAATTTTCATACATGCAAGGTCATAGACTTGCGATCCTAATCTCTATCTCATTCCCTAACTAAGAACTACCCTCCAAATCTAAGAATAAAACCTAAATATATACAAGAGACCACAAAAGAATTCGACACCAAAGACCCTAAAGATCCAACATAGAAAATAGAAAAGACCCAGATTGAGGTACACACGTATCCCAATGAGAGACCGCAACATTAATTATGCTACAAAAATTAAATGCATACGTCTTCCAGAAGATCCAATGTTATAAAACCAACTCGGTGAGAAAGACTACCGAGCGTAGAGACCAGTTAGTGAAAACCATCGAGCAGCCAAGAACAACCACTAAGAACCTATTGGTGAATCCAACTAAAACAGCTAACCAAGCCCGAGTGGTGAATCAA
>MU223317.1:2195821-2211651 GCA_018584345.1 Thuja plicata | reverse complement strand
GTATATATATGTACATATATATCTATATATATATATATGTATCTATATATATATATGTATATATATATACATATACATATATATACTTATATATGTATATATATGTATATATATACATATATATACCACTAGTTGAGCTAGTGGTATATTAAAACTGACTGAAAAATACTTCAAATCTGATAACAAAAATTTATGTGTACCACTAGTTGAGCTAGTATACAATACAAGAACATCCATAGGCATCCTAAATACGACAAAAATATCCAAACCCATCTCATTCACCATAGTTTTCAACAACACATATGTCGAGCCTCAAGAACACCATCAACACCCTCTAATACAACTGAAATATGCCTTATGGATTTCTAAAGCACAAACCATCTTAATTGAGAATACATCATAATGTCACAAACATCCACGTAGATGTGTAGATAAAACATTATTCATGAATGTGCACACCGAACCTTTTCCTGAAACTCTATCACCTTCCTAAACAACTTGATATACTAGTCACCACACTTGACCTCATAACTCATCCAAATATTCATGTGCACCTTTGTAAATTCACATATACCAAATAAATACTTTGTACAACATCTCTTGACGTCCGCAACCACTTATCTTCAACAAACTTTCCTCACAGGACCTCTAGCACAATACACCACTAGACAAATTGTGACCAAAATGTCCAACTAATAAGTTAACATCAATGAAAAAACATATAACTAATATGTATTCTAAGACATATGTGCATCTACCCAACAATCTCCCCCTTTAGTATTGATGCAAACATATGATGTGAAAAACAAGAAATCAACAACTTGCTTTGATCTCTCACCCCAAGAGTTTTTTATATTCCTTCTCCTCCCCCTTTGATATCAATGGGAAAGACATAAATAACTCTCATCTTCAACTCTACATTTTCTACCCCTGAGAACAATAATCACTAAATTAACATAACAAATGACTACCCCCCTTGATTAGTATCCCCCACATATCAATCTATATAATAAGATTATATTATTAAGCCAATGGATTGATGCACACCTCTGTATCTTTCATTCTGATTAAGATGGGAAATCACCTCAAGCTTACCTCTTATATATTCAAATGTCTCCTTAGGAAATGGATTTGTGAAGATATCAACAACCCGTTCCTTAGTGGGAATATATTATAACCTCATTTCCTTGTCATTCACCTTCTCTCTAAGAAAATAGAACTTTATTGAGATATGCTTTGTTCTTTAATGCTCCACATGATTCTTGGAAATGATGATAGAAATTAAATTATACCAAAATATCACATTAGACTCATCAAAAACAACTATGATATCAGACAACATTTTCTTCATCCAGACAAATTGTGCACAATTTCTAGAAACAAAAATTTCCCGTGCCTCTGTAGTAGAAAAGGAGATGGTTTTTTTCTTCTTACTACTCCAAGAAACCAATCTGCTACCCAAAAATAATGTGCCACCACTTTTTCTTTTCCTATCATTAAAATCATCTACCCAATCAACATCTGTATAAGCAGACAAAGTGAAATCACATCCTTTAGGATAACATATCCCAAAGTATTATGTCCCATTAAGCTATTTGAATATCCTTTTCATAGAAACATCATGACTCTTCTTCAAATCTGCTTAAAATCTGGTTACAAGACACACAACATTCATAATATATGGTCTTGTATTATTCAAATATAGTAAACCACAAACTATTAATTTGTAGCTAGACTAAATTACCTTTGGTGATTCATCATCCTTTATCAACTTGTAACCTATCACCATAGGAGTACCCACTGGTTTCAAGTCATCCAACCCAAAAAAATTTGAAAATTCCCTGACATACTTGGCTTGTGATAGTAAAATCGCTTCCTCTGATTGATTAATTTGTAATCTCAAAGTTTTTTCATCTGGCCTATTATGGACATCTCAAACTCACTTTTCATCTCCATTGCAAATTTATTGCTCAATTTATCATCACCTCCAAAGATAATGTCATCCAAAAATACCTCAATAATTAAAATATCCTCATTATCTACCTTTAAATACAAATTACTATCAATCGTACATTTTTTGAAACCAATATTTAGTAGATATTTTTTCAATCTAGAATACCAAGCTCCAAGGGCTTCCTTCAACCCATATAATGCCTTCTTTAGTTGACACACCATGTTTGGTTGATTAGTTAGTGGAAAACCATCTAGTTTCCCTATGTACACCTCTTCTTCCAAATCCTCATTTATAAATGCAGGTTTTATATCCATTTGATAAACTTTGAAGTTCTCATGAGAAAAAAAAGAAATAAATAGTCTTACCGCTTCCAATCTCATCATTGGTACAAAAATTTCTTCATAGTCAATACCTTTGATTTGAGAATATCCTTTGCAAACCAATATTGCTTTATTTATGACCACTTCTCCTCCTTCAGTCAATTTATTTATGAACACCCATTTGTACCAATAATATTCTTGTCCTTAGGCTTGGGAACAAGAATCCATACATTTTTCTTCTATATATGTGATAACTCTTCTTCCATGAATTTGACCTAATTATAATCTTTACAAGCTTCACTTACATCTTTGGCTTCAATATTTGAGATTAGGAAAATATGATTGTCTGTAATCCTTCTTCTAGTGTGAACACCCTTGTTCCTATGACCAATGGTCTTATATTCAGAATGATTTAATCTCACATACCTTGTTGTCCTCTTCCTTAGCCTTGTTTCTTGTGTTCATCCCTCTCCACTTGTATAGGATTCATTATCTGCAATCACCGGACCACTTTGGACTTGGTTCTAAACTTGATGTTGGTGTCCCTAATTAGTACTGACATTTTGATCATCTGAATCATGACCAACAGATCTAGATATATTCTCAATAATTTCATTAACTCTAACATTTGAGCTCAACACTAACTTCTTCAACCTATTTTTGTAGCACATATATGGCTTATTTTTGGTAGAGTACCCAAGAATTAAAATTTCAACACTTCTTGTATCTAATTTTCCAATATCTTCATATCTCTTTATATTACCAAAAATTATGAAATACCTAACTATATGCATATTTCCATACCGAAGCTCATAAGGGGTCTTACCAGAGTCTCCTTTTATTTAAATCCTATTGAAATATTATGCTACAGTGCTGACTATTTCTCTCTAAAAGTTTTTTGGAACATTCCTTTCTAGCATCATGGTCCTAGTAGTGTCAAGAATGAACCTGTTCATCATTTCCACCACTCCATTTTACTTTGGAGTCCTAGGAGTAGACAATTTTTTCTTTAGTCTATTCTTTTCACAAAAACAATTGAACTCACCATATGTTAATTCTCCACATTTTTTTGATCTTAAGCACTTCAGCTTCAATCTCATTTCAGTCCAAACCATTTTCTTAAAGATCTTGAACTTATAAAAAGCTTCAAAATTTTCTCTTAAGAAAGTTACCCATTATTAAGCCCAAAGAAGTAAAACACAACTTACAGGGGGGGTGGGGGTGGGGGGTGAATAAATTGTACTCATAGCAATTAAAACATTAAAAATTGAATCACTTTGAGATATGAAAGATAAAAAAGAATGCAAGATCCATAACACATAAGTGACAACACAATATTTATTCACTGGGAAACCCAATGAAGGGAAAACCCCAATGGGAGACAAACCCACAAGATAGATGTACTCTATTAAAATAAATACCCCATTAAGAGCAAATAAGAACAAGGAGAATGCACTTGTATTCACAAGATCATTTCCTAGAGCACACTCGATAATTTTAGTTGCGATTATTTGTCATTTGACGAATGTCGCACGTCGACGACTAGGGATTTGGTGAATATATTGTGTATATTGGGTTGGCCCAATCGCCTGAACTTTATAAATATTTGGTCGAATGCTTGGGCCCATCGCCCATCTATTTATTTAATTTTATCCATTTTTTCTACAATATCGCTAATCGAATCTATTTTTTGGTCAAGGTAAATTTTAAAATTCCCCTACAATTTCAAAGCGGCCCAAAATTGGTGACCTATATTCACCAATGGCTTTATACATGTATATTTATAAGTGACCCCAAATTTTCTTGGCATTTTGAGGATGCTTGTCTTAGACTGATGCATTTTTTCATTATTAATCGTATCAAGTTATTGGATGACCCATAATCACCTCAGAAATAACATAAGAGGTGTTATAACATGCATGCTTTTCCAAATATTTGTATACCTAATACCTCCTGCCGAGTTCACCAAAAAGGATTGGTATGAATACATTCATAGATCAAGGTTATTGTACCCAATTTGGTTTGGTTGGTTCTGATATCTCTATTTGATTGATAGCAATGTTTCAGACTGTTGAGTGCATCGGCGACAGAAATTGAGGCAAAGGTAAGTGATTACTATTCTGATTCCTGATTTCACCTGAGGTTTCACCTCTATCTGTCTGCAACTTTGTAATTTTGAGTTCATTCTTATTTTGTGGGGACAAGTTAGTTGTTAGTTTTGTGGTCACCAGGGAGACCTCATACATGATTTTAGGGCCAATGAATCACATTTATATATATTATAGTCTATTTTCAGTTTTTCAACAAGTTAAGATTTTTTTTGGTAGCCTTTATTTCCTTAGAGATGTCTAACAAGAATAAGGGTAAGGCTCTTGCATGTGGGGAAAGCCAAGAGAGGCCACTAAAGAAAGATAAATGTAGAACCTTATCATCATACTTTGGTGTTGGAAACATTTCTAGCCAAAATAAAAAAGATAATTCATCAGAATTATATTTACAAGATTCAAAACCTAAACCTACACGACATATTAAAGAAGTCAAAGAACCTAATATCTCAGATCATGATGAACTCGAAGAATATTTCCAGGTAAATAGCTAGAGTAGCCATAATGATATAATTGACTTGGATGAGACTAAGAATGCCAGAGATGATGATGGTGCAGGGAAGAAGAAAAGAAAGTACAATTCAAAAAGAATAGAGAATAAAAAAAGATGACATGTGGGATCTGTCAAGGAATTTTCAAATAGAATGGGTGTAAAAGTATCCATTCATTGAAACAATAGACAATCCAATTGAAGGTGAGCCTCTAGTAGAATGTAGATGTAAGATTTGCACCAAGATAAATAAGAAGGAAAAGAGGTTGCAGCTAAAAATTGACACCATAGAGAATAATATGGGAAAATTTTATGAAAAGAAAACCATAGATGGTGTTGAAAAATCAGTGATAAGATAGAAAACAAAGGATAAATCTCAATATGTTAGGAATAAAAAATTATTTGAATTTTAGCAGAATATGCAGATGAATCCTTTTGAAGTTAAACACTGTATTGAATATTTTTTGGAAAATAAATGGAAGTAGAACAAATGGGAAAAGTTTTTCCGTTAAGTGTTTTCTTTTATATTTTGAGAAGAGGGCATCCTGTGACAGACTACCCATCATTGATTTCTATATTAAAATTTATGAAAGTTCATAACTATCCTAACAATCACTGGTCAGTAAACAATGGTTGAGAATGGGAAAGTTCTCTTGCCGAGGTTGAAAAATAGGATCGTAAGGAAAAAATTGAAGATTCAAACTTTATTTCATTATCTTTAGACAGAGTTACAACAGTAGATAATACTTCCTGGGTATGCATGCATGTTTATACTCTACATAATTTTTTTGCCAACTTCATCTACTAACTTTTGCTAACTTAAAGGATACAATGACAACAAAAAATTAATTTGAACTAGTAAAGAGTTCACTAAGTGAATATGGAGGTATAGATGACATGATGATTGCCAAAAAGTTGGTGTGTGTTGGAGAAAATGCAATGTCAGTAATGCAAGGCCATAGGGACGGTCTTTGCACAATGATACAAACTTCTTGTGCACCCTATGTTACTTCCATTCACTGCATGGCCCACAGAATGAATCTAGGTTTTGGAGTTGTCAACAAGCATGCTCTAGTACAAAAAATTTAATTTTTAATCAAAGAGATCTACCAATACTTCTATCAAAGTCTGAAATGATTCAAGGAATTTTAGCACTTTTCTAAAGGACTAACTGACTAGAACAAAATTCTTAAGGATAATGATACAAGATGGATCTTGTTGAATGGACTAGCGCATCGAGGTTTTTCTTAATATAAATCATTGCTTGGTCTAATGAACTCAATTTGTGAAGAAGCAGGGATACAAAATTTCTTGAGCTACTACGAAGATTAAGTAATTAAGAGACACTCTTAATGTTAGCAAGTATTCTCCCCATGCCAAAGAAAATGAGAAATATAATAAACAAGGCCCATCAAATATCTATGTATATTGCAAAATATGATGCACTGCATAAATTGACAAGCATGATGCTTGATAATCTCTATCGATCATGTGATGATGTAAAAATTGATGGCTGGCTCAAAATCATAGACTTAGAAAATCCTGATAACTTTTTAAAGATCGTTGCAATTGGGAAGTTATGTGTAGAAGTACACAGAGTTGAGAGACCAATGTAATACTTTTCCAAGGTCGAGTCTAAGGAACCATGAAAGAACTACAGGAAGCGATTATCAAGTGTTAAAAGGGAATACATTACCAAGATCATTGATTCCATAAATACTTCCGTGAAGCACATTTCCTATGATCTTTCCTCATAGATTAGAGAAAGATTCCCTCTAGTCAAACTAATTGAATCCATGGCTATTGTGTTTCCTCGATATTGGAGTATCAACAATTTGAAATATTTTTGAACTAAGCTACTGACTTTGATAGATCATTTTTGCAAAACCAAAGAGTTCAATGTAGTAACTCTAAATAGAATTTTAGATGAATCTCATTTGAGAGAGAAATTAGGGCATTTTTCATAGACACTGAGGGAACACTATAATATTATGCAGAATCCCCACAAAGATGGATCGATAACAAGACTTTGGAAAAATATAGCTCAAAGTGAAGTGTTGATTGATTCAATATCAGAATTTTTCAAGCTTTCTAATTTATGTCTGACCATGATATTGGGGTCAGTGGAGGATAAGATAATTTTCAGCGCTTTGAGGTTCCTATTTAGTCAAAGATAAGAAACAAACTAGAAAATAATTTGAAAAATTTCATGAGCCTCTATACATCAAGGTATGATGTCAATACTTTTCCTTACGATAGGGAAATGAAATTGTGGAGGAAGAAATGTCAAATAAGAGGGTTGGGAAACATTTCAAATAAAAGTGGGAGTGCTAGAGACAATGATGGTAGTGACACATGTACTGGTACTGCTACTGATAGTGTTGAACTTCAGTTAAGCGGAGGTATGTAGAGAGAAGAAAAGATAATGGAGAACCAAGGAATCTATGATGTTGATGGCGATGAATCTGAGGATCTCGATAATGAGATGATGTGGAAACTTGAATTTGTGTCAAAGTAGAAAGTCCTAGGTATTTATTAAAATTATTGATTTATTATGTTGTTAGTGTATGTATCTCATCATCAATCATGTATAATAATATATTTCAATGTCAGAAACATCAATGTGGTTGATAATGTCATCAATTCTGTATTTAATAATGGTTTTCATTTGCATTATTCAGCTCATATGGTACAATTATTGAAGATTTTCATTATTTTTTTGAGAATATAGTAATTCATAATACATATGATACAATTCATCGATATTTTCATTAATTTATTTACAACTATAATACAATGTAAAAATTCATTCATTAATAGTAGTAAGTACACAACTCTGTGTGATTCTGTTTGCAAAAGTCAATGACTCAATACCCAATTTCAATTTCATTACCCTTAGCTAATGAACCTGAATTTCTTTTTATAAAATCAAGGGAGCAACAAAAGCTTTAGGTTGATTTTCCTCATGTGAAGTCTCAAAATCAAAATCAGTAAGACAAGTACAACATCTCTGCAACTGTACATTTTTGTATTTAACATGTCAGTTTACTAAATTAGCAATAACATCTGATCTACTACATTAATTCTGCTAAAAAAAAGTTCAAACTTTAAAATCAATTCAAGATATTAGAAATAAAATATAAAGATGATTGAAAGTACTTTCACATACTATGATTGATGAGATGATTCTGCCAGTTTTCTTAGTATGCTCCATTCTGTGTCGTTTGGAAGGTCAATATTTGTCAAGTTATAGTGAATGACCTACAAGTATACAACCTTGTAAGCCATCCATACATGGGAGAGATTCTTGAAAGGAATGATGCACCCAATTCTGCAACTGTACATTCCAACTTTTTTTGTAAGCTCCTCTTCCAACAAATTGTGTTGATGAGTTATTAGGACCAGGACCATGATTCGACAAACCAAGAATTATCATTTTGGTTGTTTTTTTAATTCATCTTGGTGAGATTTCTCCCATATAAGATGATCATTTCCTCTCCTTTCCTTATTTTATGACATTTTTGAAATATAGATATTGTCTTTATTGTTGCACGAATGTGGTCATTAATACCCTTTCTTTCCAAATTCCTGTCACTGGTTGTGGTGATTTGTTGGAAAATATATTTTGCAATATTCTCTCTCTAACAAAGATTTTTGTTCTTCTCAACGTGATCTTTGAAATTACCAAAAACATCTCTAAGACTTTCATCCAATTCAGACCAATCACATAAACTATCACCACTCACCTTTATTCTCCCCCAAAATCTTGTTTTATTTGCTTTACTATATTTTTTACTTTTTCATGCAAGATGTTTTCATGAGTTTTAATTGTATTATTTGCCTTCTTTAGCTCTTCTCTCAATTTTGACAACTAGTGTTCACTTTGTTTTCTTATTTCCTCTATTTTCTCTTCCCATTGTTTTTCTTTTACCCTCTCATTCTATAATTCCTTATTGAAATTTTGTGTCCATATGTTCTTGCTATACTATTTTCAGTTCTACCTCTATATGTTCTTGCTATAGAATTGCTTCTTTGGAGGAAGAATTTTTTAGCCTTTGCTGTAATTATTTGCACCTATTATCTGCTTCTTTCTCCCATACCTTTTAATTTTCTAGGTGTTCCTCTAACTTTTATATTTTTCCCAGAAGATTTCATTTCTCTCTCTCCAACTTATCACTGAACACTAGACCACTTGGTTATTTTCAACACATTTATCTTGTCCACATTTTAAATTTTGGATAATCCATTTGGAGGGTGCTAACATGAAATTCAAATGGATCTAACTGACTCTCTAGTGGATTATTATCTCTAGCTAGGGGCATAACAACCACGAACTCCATCTTTTCTTTGTTTGGGTCATATGTGGGAAGTAACATGTTTGATCATGAGTTGCAGCAACTGCATCCCTCTTCAATGGCTTAGTATTTTATCTATGCATATTTTTTGTTTGTTCAAAGTTAGTTACAAAATCATTGTAATGAAAATTAGGGATTTTTGGCGCAATAGAATGTTTGAAAGGTGAAATAGAACTTGCAGTGATGTACAAGCTTCCACTTGAGGTTCTAATAATTTCACCATGATGATTAGCAACACCTTGACCCATTACAAGTGGAGTTTTTCGATTGTTCAGAGGGTTTTTCCCTAAAGGTGTGGAAATCGTTGGACTCATAGACACCATTGGCATTGTTGTCATAACATTTTTCTTCTTTATACTATCTTGATTTATGGTATCCACTAATTTCACGTCTTGTTGTAATGTCATTTTACCCATTCCATCCCCACTAGTGGTAGTAACACTTGAGTCAGATTGAATCTGAGTGTTGGGAAAAGGTGGAACTTGATTTGAAGCTGGAACAAATGAAGGTGCAAGAGTATGAGACTGAGTAGTACCTTTTTTTGATGAACCTCCAAGGACTCGTGTCTCACAATGTTTTGGTGGAGTGGGTGTGATAAGTGGAAATCAAGGCCCTTTTTCAATGGTACCCAGACCAACCCAACCTAGAAAAATCATTTTTTCTATAATCTCTGCCCCTTTGCTATTTTTTTCTTTTGTGGACACATTTACTCTAGTAACAATTGAATATACATCATTGGATGTGGGATTCATAGAATCTTTCTCATACTCATTATCTTGACGATCATCATCGCTATGATATGCTTTAGTTGAATTCTCCTCATTCCACAAATCACTAAATAATTGATCCTCTTCCACTTCATAAATATATGCAGAGGTCTTTGGCTCATCGAGATTCTTCCTCATTTCCCAAAAATAAAAAATTTTGGTTTGAGTCCAATTACCATCTTTACATTGACCCACTAGGTCTTTTACAATATATTTTCTAGATGGTTGAGCAACTTTCTGGTAGAAATTGTAGGATGTCTTTTGCTACACTTTTCCTTTCTATTTGTGTAATGCCATCATTTGTGATGACAATTCTTGTAATGAAATATTATTTTCAGTGGCATATTTATCCATCTCTTTTTTGATCTCATCCCAGGACTCTATGTTTTTAAAATTTTCTATCAATGAAATACTTTCATGTTGACATTTTCTTGCGGAGTTCCTATTCTCTCTAAGCTTTGTTCCATTTATATTGAGTGGATCATACTACTAGTGACTGCCAAAAGTAAAGTGAAAAATTGTAAAAAAATCCTATTCTACTTTGAATCCTCTTCTCTCAAATGTGAACCGTCCAAATGAGATTGGAAAGGAAGAAAAATTCATTTTATTTTGTTGATTATTAAAGAGTACATTTGTGCTATCTATCTATCTATCTATCTATCTATCTATCTATCATCCATATTCCAATGCAAATACCCTATCTGTCACATGTAGTAGAAGTTTGCAGGCTTCTACCACTGAACCGTAAAACCATAACATAGTGCAGTCTTCCATGAAGTACCAGTCAGCCAGTTGTATTTCACTTCTGAGTTGAATCCAATATCTACAAGACACAAGGAATCTAGGAATTGGAGTGGCTATAATTTTATGATACATTGGTGTCGAAAAGAAGTCTACAAAATTTTTGTAGTTCCTTCTATTATCACTCATCCTTATCTCAGGTGTCCATTCATATATTGGATTATGGACCTAACTTTGAGGCTTATTTGTCTAAAATATTGGATGATGCTTTGCTAAAGGAAGATAACACAAGTAGGTTGTGAATCTAAATGTCTTTTGTGAACCTTTTTTAATCATTAGTAATTTTTCTTGCATGCAATGAACAATGTGCTCAATCAAATTATATTTTAATTGTTCTCTTTCACAATGAATATGAAAAATCATTTTAATAATGCTTGCACCCAATTCTTTGTTACTATCCAATCCCAAATAAAATCCTAGCAAGGAAATACTATCGTGGACCCATTGCACAAAAATATTAAAATCATAAGTAGGCTTATGATCTAGATCTAGACTAGAACTACTTGTTATTCCTCTAATATATGAATCTTTCTTTATTGCATCTATTTTTTCATAGTTCTCTGTCATCTTTTCTAGGTTAATGTGCACATTTGAGTTTCCTGCTTCAAATCCTAGGTCCAACAGACTAGCAATCTGAGTCTCGGTTATCGACAAAATTTCCTCTTGGGTATTTTTATTGATAATTTGTTTTCTATTTTCATCATAATTTTTGGTGTAGACCATGACAATTTATGGACAGGGGAATACTTGAGGTAACACCATGCGTGATGACCCATTAACCCATGATGCAATTTTTCTTGTTGTTTCCTTTACAATGTTGTTAAATGGATAATATTTTGTATCCTTCTTTGGATCTTTCCACTTATTTTCAAGTGAAAATATAATTTACATGATTCCCTTAATTCCATGGATAAAAGGATCATAAATATCATGAAATTCATCAGTGAAACCTGGTTTTTAAACTAGTTTGTGCAAGTATATTATCTCTGGCTCCTGTCTTTTCCTTTTACTCATAATCATGGTATTTGTTTTTCCCATTGTTTTTGATTAAGGTAAAAATAGGTTTTGAAAGGACCCCAAAACCTTTTATAATAGATTACTAGAGATAAGCATCATAAGACCATACAAACATAGAAATCCTACTACAAACAAAAAGAAGGACCCCAATGAACACCTAAAACCCAAAAAAAGGAAAACAAAAAACTGCTAAAAAATGCACAGTTTCTAGCACAACTTCCAGCAAAGTTTCCAGAACAGATAAAATAGTACTTCATACTTTCATAGGATTCCTCTGCCTCTTTCTGCATTTTTTCATTTTTTTAATGGACTCCTTCAACACTTTCATCTCTTTTGGAATCTCTGGAACTTTCCTTTTAATGCCACTTCGGGTTCTAGTCCATGGGCTCGAGCTCCCTGCTTTGTCATCTATAGTAATTGTGGTATTTTCCAGCAGACTACTCTCAAAGTAAGCATATAATTCTTTGAGGTTTTGGAGAGAAACTTGAATCCCTACGTTACTATTCTTGAGAATGATACTACATATCTACAATTTATAGGCATGATTCAAAATTTAACCCTAATTCTATGACTATACCTAAACAATAAACCCCAAGATCTAAAAAATTTAATAGACCGGATGTAGGTGTTTAGGATTTTACCTGGAATTTCAATTTGTGCATATTATGAGTGGGAAGAGAGCTAAGAGACTCTTTTTCATTCCTCAATCCTCAACCTAGAAGTTGTAACCCTTTTTGAATCTCCAATACAATATATTAGTTAGAATTGATTTTTTTTTAAAACTTGGATTAAAAACCTAAAGGGAAAAAATGTACAATCTTGACTCGTGATAAATTTTATTGCTTCTTTATGAAGACATATATCTGATGTCACTAGGAAACATGTCACTTAATCTTTTGACATTACAAATTTAGTTGGAGACCCAAAATTGAGCTTATTGTTTATTAGTTATTACATTTATTAAATGTTTAGTTTTACTCCAATTAGATTTTAATTATATGTATTTGAGTGTTAATTCATGACACCTGCCTTGCTTCCCATAGATATTTGCAAAAAGAGGCAACGGTTCCCCAAATCAACCCCAAATACACCTTGGGTCATTGATCTATGCTCATCCAATGGTAATTGGTAGCCACTATCATGTGTTGCGGGTCCCATTAACTTTTGTCTTGTCAGTACTGATGAGCCTCTTAAAAGGCCATGTTTTCAAATGTTTCTTACTTTCTTTTTCTGTAGTTTGCTTGCAAAAAAAATACTTTAAACTTATGGTTTTATATGTATATTTTATATATGTAAAGACATAAGTAGGTAAATTGATGGTAAGAACATGGTGTATTTTCTTTGAATTGATGGGTAGAAGTTGCAGGATATAATTAGTTTCATGCTAATGAATAATCCTATTTCCTATGCTATGTTTATGGGTAGTCTCCTTTCTATAGCCGAATGTCATGCAAGAGTATCAAATAGAAAATAACACTTCTTTCCTAGTATTAAATGATAAAATATATATATGTATTGGAAGTTGTGTATGCTAACCATTTTGTAGGGATTAAGTCATGGATCATTCAAAAAAAGCATCATGGTGTTGAAGGGGTCAATGACAGCCGTTTCTACAAAAGTGCCATCGTGCCCGAGGAATTAAGCAAGTAGTTTAAGAAGGGCGTGCCGCAAGACTTTTGCTGAGGAACAAGTCAATTTAGTTCCTACAGTAAATACAACACACAGATCTAGGGCCACCCATGCTATATTCTAGGAATGACTTAAAGACTTACTCTTGTTGATTGATGTTTTTTGTTATGAGCATTATGTATCCATTAGTGATCCTCATTAATGGAGTGATCCTAGATTTAGGGAGTAGTGTAGTTTCTCTTTAAATAAGGTGACTATTATAACTCTTAAGAAGAATCAAGTTAGTTGATATATTTTTTGGAATTGAAGTTGATATTGTAACACTGTTTTACTTTCCAAGTATCTTTTCTCCATGAATGAATAGAGAGCATAATTTGAGTTTCATTCTCTTATCTTGACTGCATTTCTATTCACTCATCCAAGGGGGCCCACTTGGTGAGTGAATTGCTTTTTTAGATTAGAATTCATTAACTTGTTCATTAAAGAAGTAATTAGAACTTTGTTGTTCCTACAGCCACTGGTAACATAACTAGTAGACTGTTCCTGCAACATAGGCATGTTAGTAATAACTGAGGGGGGGATGAATCAGTGGCCTCAAAAATTAATCCTTAAAACTTATAACCACTAATTATATCTCAAGTTATCTTCTATCCTACAAGATGTATAACTTGAAATACTTATATCAATTTACTACTAGTCAGATAGCTCTGTTAATCTCTTTTCTGTATGATTACCGATAAGCAGTCATCTATTTACTGAAACACAATAAATATGTAGAGTATACCAATAAATCCAGAAACACATATGTGAAATGTAAAATAGTAAAGTAATAATCCATAAAAAAATAACACAAGGATTTTAACGTGGAAACCCTGTTAAGGGAAAAACCACTAGGACCGGTACCCCAAATTTTCACTCTTCTAAAGTGAGCTCTATTAGGAGCCAACCCTGTTAAAGTTTACAAACACACTGTTAGGTGTGACCTTGTTAGAGGATTTAGAAATAGTTTTTCAACTAGTATCTGGCATATAATTCTACCATCCTTGATCAAACACTCACTTGGCCTGTCAATAGGTATTGGGCATATCCAATGCTACTTTTGTGATCAAACTTTTTGATACTCCTTGGGATGTATCTCAATTGTAAAAGACTTTTAAGTCCTACTCGGTTAAGAGGCTTATATTCTTCAATGGTTAAACTAAAATACTAATGATCTATTCATGCATACAACTCAATTGCAGATTTTTAGATCTATTGTAAGTCAATTACCTCTATGATCAATATAATCACTTATACATTTTCTCCACAATGTTCTTCTCTATGATGCTTGTATCACTGTTCATTGGTGTCTATAGAATCTAGCTCTTTCTTCAACTTGTTGATCAGGATTGAACAAAGACTTTCTTGTCCTTTAGATTTTCTTTAGCATCTTTCCTCTATTCTCTTGTTCACCCCACAATCTATAATGAATTGGGTTTGTCTCTATATATACATGATTTCCTCTTTTCTTAGTTTTTTTTATTCTTGGCGTGTTCTACAATTCTTTCCAATATACTTAAAGCAAACTCCTGATTTATCTCAAAGAGATCTTCTTGCCAACAGGACAAATCAACTTTAAATCACTTACTTATCTATGACTTTATCTAGATGATTAAAATAATGATAAGTATCCATTAATTCTATCTTTACCTTCTTGATAGCTAAGCATTTTGTCATTTTCTGATCCCTCTATTCTGTTGGTCAACACTTTAGTTATTCATCGGTGCTAACTGACTGTTCCATCGGTGTGACTTTAGTTGTCATTGGGATCTCTATCCTTGTCTTTGTTGGAAACACTAAGAGGGGTGGGTGAATCAATGTTTAACTAATTATTTTGTTTCAGCAACTTTAAACATAAATCAAATATATATCACTTGAAGCTTAACAAAGAACACATAACACATGATATGATTACGGGGAAACCTTGATCAGAGGAAAACCCCGGTGGGAATTAGTACCCATAAATATTGCACTAGTATAATGAACCTATTAAAGTTCCTTTTCCCTATTAGGAGAAGTCTTTACAATGCAAGTACAATGACTTGGTTAAAGGCCTGACCTTGTTAAGAGTTTTTTACAAAAACCCTATTAGGAGTGCGGACTCACTGTCCAAGAGCTCACTGCTCAATAAGAAAGAAGGCTACAACCTCCTGAGAATAGATATACACTATATCCAAAAGTGAACTATTGTATATGACATAGATGTCTGATCAGTTCCGATTATGTGCTTATGCTCTTATCTTCTTTAAGGGATCTATCTCATATTGACATCTTTATACTATTCTTCTATATCTCTTCTCTACATATATCTTTGACACTTAAAATATATCTTTTCGTTATATATATATATATA
>MU223317.1:2092428-2172787 GCA_018584345.1 Thuja plicata | reverse complement strand
AAACTAATCTTACTGTTAAGCATTACTTGATTTAAAAAAAAAAGAGGGAAAACATATTTTATTGGAGTATTTCATTTCATCTTTATGAAATCAAATAAACATAAACATATTCCATGACAGATTTTTAAATTGCTAAAGTATAGGCATGATTCAAGTAACATAATTTATGCATGATTCTATATTATTTTGTTTACTCTTATTTTCTTCTTATTACAACAAATAACTTCCACATTACTAAAATAAATTAAAGATTAACTAACTAGTGGCCTTGCACAACTTCATTTTGTAATAATAAGAAACTTGAAATAACAAGTTTTGTACAATGTCTATCTTAACATAGAAAGGAAATTATATTGAATCAAGAGCCAAATATAATACATGGTTTTTCATTTCTAATGGTTTCTTTCAAATATTCTTTTAAGAGATACATAAATCAGCCACATGGCTTTAAACAAAACTTTCATCTTCTTGCATATAAATTAGACAAAAAAACATGGCTTTTCACTTGTACATAGAAAATTTATCACTTTTCTCCTTAGTTCATTTCAAGCTCCAAATATAGCTCCAAATTCAAACCTGCAACATAAAACAAGACATGGGAAAACTAGAAACCATGGGCTGCTCTCCACCCAACCTAGGCCTCTTATGAGGCCACCTCCGAGCTTGGAGAACCAAACAAAGGTGGGAAAATAATCAAACAACAATAACAATAAAGAGAAGCATGAAAAAACTCACATAAAACTCCCATTCCCAAAGAATTTTACAATGGATTGCTCAAAGATCCTTCATGGGGTGAAGTGGACCAAGTACCCAAGGGAGAAGGCCAAACCCAAAACTTAAAATCTCAGCCTTCACATGGCTCCCCAAATACTTCATTCCTCATTTTCAAACTAGAACAAAATCATACCCTTATGTCCCCCAATTGAAACAACAACAAGGGAGGCTTCATGGAGCCCATACTCTATACTTTTTTCCCTCTCCTCCTTGAGGAGAGACTCTACACCAAGGGCTATCAAAAATCCTCCACTCCCAAGGCTACTCTTCCCTCCCAAGGGTGAGTGAGTCTTGATACTCCCATTAAAAACAAATACAAAGAAAGTAAAATAAAAGAATTGCAACAACATGAAACATAACAATAACAACAAGATCATGGCTCCAAAAGTCCATAAACACAAATAACATCCATCTTTGCAAGAACACATAAACAACAAGAGAGAGAGAGAGTAGCAACAAGTCCACCAACCTAGAATCCAAGCTTAAGGAAAGGTAGTTGTAGAAGAGCTCCTTTTTAGCCCAATTTCTTCTTCCAAGATCACCAACTCTAGCTGTGTCTCTGAGTTAGAGAGTGGGTGTTCAAACTCTCCAACATGGAGAGTTCCCACTAAAAAGCCACTAGAAAGCTCATGGAGAGAAGGAAAGTCCTCTAATTGGTCCCTCTTCCCTGAACTCTTACACCTTACTAAAAATAGATCCAAAAAGGAAAACTCCTAAAAGGTCAATTATGTCTAAGCACAAATATGGAAGGGTGGTCTATCCAAAGTCAAGCCTCACAAGAGTTGATTTTCGTCCAACTTGGGAAACCAACTTTTTGGAAGGGTCACACGGTCAAGTAGAGGCTATCCTAGGGTTAAAATGGCCCTTAACTATTGGTATAACAAGTGGGCTACCTTAAAATGACCCCAACACACCCTTAGACACTTCATAACACCTCCAAAAGTCTAGTTTAAGAGTAATTTCGAAATCCCAATGAGATGACCACACCCCCATCCCCCAAACCAAGGTATGCATATGGGGATTCACTAATGTACTAATCTAGGTAGGTGGACAACCATTACCAAGTTGACATGTCATGGCCTTAAGTACAAAACACAAGTGTCAAATGACACACGCAACATTTAGACATTACTAGGCCATGTCATATCCACTTAGGCAAAACTCACAAAGAATTAAGAAATACATTTAAGGATTACACTTCCACAATCAACCAAATACATTTATGAATAAAATTATAAAACAACAAGGTCTTGTCTTTCATTAGATGCAACCTTGGCTCAACCTAAGTTCGCATATCCCTTTGTTTGGTTCCCTAGATAAAATACCATGGTCTCTTACCTGCACACTCAATTTAAATATCAGTAGTCTGAGGAGATAAATACACATCATAAGGAAATAAGCAATATTCAAAATTTAAGGAAATCATCAACATACTAAGTTTATTACTAAAGATCACAAGAATACATTAATTTCATTTTAAGCATTTAATCAGAAGGTAAGATTCACATTGCATGATATCATAATTAAATATCCATTTCTAATAATTCCCAAATTCATCAATAACCCGTAACATAATCATAATATATTTCTAAGTCAATTGTCTCAGAAATAAATTTCCATAATAGAAAAAATAATATGGTCTTACATTCTTACAATCTCTTGCCAAGTGTCCATGCTTGTTACAGGCATAGAAATTACATGGTTAACTCCCTTGTGCTTATCTTTTGGTGGTTTTGCTTTAGTCTTTTCATGATTCTCAATTTTCTTTTCTTCTGCAGATTATGTTTGAGCTTTACTTATTTCTTGTAATTAAATAATCTCAATTTGAGCTATACTGTATCTCATACTAGTGGCATCACCTTTTATCTTTTGTGCATAAATTTGCGATTGAATCCGATCAGAACTTGTGTGTAGTTTATCAATCTTGTCTTTTGCTCCTAATAATTCAGATTCAATTTTATTCTTGATGTTTTCCAATTCCAAGATTTTCATATTGGCTTGCATGAGTTCTTCATCTAGATATTTATTTTATTTGTTCTTCTCTTCAATATCTATTAGTCTATCAGTTAACTAATAATTCAGTTCTTCTATCTTATCCTTTAAAGATAAGTTTTCTTCATTTAGTTTCTTGACCATTTTACCCAAATCATTTGTAGAGAAATCTTTCAAATCTTTTCTTAGTTTTTTGGTAAGCATTTGTGAGCCATCAACTTTTAGTTTAAGTTCCTCATTTTATTTCTTAGATCTATCTAGATCTTCAAGGGCTAGTTCAAGAATCTTTTTCAGATGTTTTACTTCTATTAAATCTATGATCTCCTCAAGTGCTTAAACTTTCTTTCAGAGAACCACAACTCTGATACCAATTGTTGAAAACACTAAGAGGGGGGGTGGGGGGTGATTCAATGTTTATCTAATTAATTTATTTCAGTGACTTTAAACATAAATCAAATATATATCACTTGAAGCTTAACACAAGAAAACATAACACATGATATGATTATGGGGAAACTTTGATGAGAGGAAAACCCTGATGGGAATTAGTACCCACAAATATTTCACTAGTATAATGAACTTGTTAAAGTTCCTTTGCCCTGTTAGGAGTAGTCTTTACAATGAAAGTATAATGACCTGGCTAAAGGCCTGACCCTATTAAGAGTATTTTACAAACAACCCTATTAGGGGTGAGGACTCACTATCCAAGTGCTCACTGCTCAATGAGAAAGAAGGCTACAACCTCCTGAGAATAGATATACACTATATCCAAAAGTGAATGGTTGTATATGACAAATGTTTGATCAGTTTTGGTTATGCACTTATGCTCTTATCTTCTTTAAGGGCTCTATCTCATATTGACATCTTTATACTGTTCTTCTATATCTCTGCTCTGCATATATCTTTGACACTTCAAATATATCTTTTCATTACATATATATAAATATGTTTATGCCTGAATAGACACGACTATAAAAAAGACCTTAGTCGGCCCAAAAATACCATTAACAATGCTTCCAAAAACATTGGCTTAAGCATGTTTACAATAATATTTAATACATGATTACAAACTTGTTACAATAGGCACTTAGCCTTTAGACAACAAAAGATTACACGCTAATCAAAAAACTTGAAGTCAGCTCCATACTCTGTATTCTGAACTGCTAGTGTACTTGTTCTTTCTATAAGTTATCCATACTGAGATTCCATACCATGTGTGTATAGGATAAGCATAAAAATATATCATAGAGTTTATCTCTAAAGGCACTTAGTCTGAATCAGCCGTACACACATGTGCTAGTTCTCTGATCATCTGTGTATCTTTTTTTATGTATTGTCTTCTATACTGAGTCAATTTTCACTACAAATTTTGTTGTCAAAAATTCATATGACTTTATTTCCATAATGACAACACAAAATAAGTCATATACTCCCTGGGAGTAAACTTTCCAACAGTCTTTTCCGTTGGGCAACACTAAAATTCTTTCTGTCAGGTTACTCTATGTTTTTCTCGTTAGGCAACACTGTAATAACTCTGATCGTCAGTAATGTTGTTCATTAGCTTGTTGGGTAACACTGTGACTCTTCTCTTTTACTCTGATAGTCGGTGTGCAATCTGTCAGTGTATGCATTCACTTAGTAAATACTTGACTTGTATTCATTATTGATAGCATAGTCTTTATTCATCTGTTCTTTGAAGTCTTTAGGAGTATTACAATGACCATACAGATTATATCAAGTTGACATCAACTACAATATAATACATTAACTAATATAATGCCTTGCATGATCATCAACTTAACATATTCAAACTTTCAATCAGTTACATGCCATCATTATCTCCCTTTGGCATTGATGGAAACATACTACATTATCATACTATACTATTACTAATACAATATGAAATATGCAGTTTCATCAAGCTTTCCTTATGTAACTATTACAAATGTCTAGCTTTTGGTAAGCTCAAATAGCTTTGATTTGATTCTTGTAGCTTTCATTTTGTCTTCAATCCCTTCATTAGATAGATGTATAATCTTTCTTTCTCTGATGTGATGTGTTCTCCTTCTGTGTCAAATGCTCTCCCTTTGACTATTCTTCTCTCTTGTCAGTAATTCTTTTCCTTTGTGTGTACTCTCTTTTTGTGACTTCTTCTCTCCCTATGGGTACTATGATGAATATGATCTCTCCCTAAGTTGATAATGGATATAATCTTTGTATGATAATGAGATATCTCTCTCCCTTTGACAACAATGCCAAACAAACATATTTTTCAAATAAATATTTGACAGTAATGTCAAATGTATCCTTTCTATCCATAATATATTCCTTGAATTTCTCAATCCATCAAAAATAACTCTGGTGTTTGGTGTAGAGATATACCTTTTGGTGTAGAGATATACCTTTCTATGAATAGAAGTATCTCTAAATTTCATCTCTCTTCTTGCATCAACATGAATGATATTCTGATAATATTCATGCTGATGCAGGCTTCTAGTCAGCTTACTATAACCACCTGGATTTGGTCTACTCAGACTATAGACCCTATTTTCCCTAAGTATGATCATACCCCCAATTATGTTCAAATGACCCTGTTACTGCTTGGCATAATTCTTTTGAAATCAATTTAATCTCCTAAAGTGATCAAATCACTAAATTAATTACTTTTAGCCAAAATTAAAATCAACCAAATACATGGCTAAAATGATTAATTTTCTAGGCATTAAATAAAGTCCTAAATCAATTGCTCACTTGCAAAAGGAACCCATTCCCCTAGCCTAATTAATTTAATTAAATTGACTATAGTCCTATTGATTATTAAAAAGAAATTAAAAGCTTAAATAATTGATATTCCTATTTTTAAATGAATTAAATAAGTTTTATTCATTTCATTAATATTCCTCTAAACCCCAACCTAACCCACTTCAACCACTTTAACTCTGGGTTCAAACCTATCCAAACCCATTCACCCTTGGAAAATCTAAATCTAATCCTAATTCTATCCTAACCCACCTCCTAATGTTGTCACATTCCATTAAGGAGTGATGAAGAACTCAACCCACTTGAGAAAGTCAACTTTCTCAAGCTTCACTTCCTCTAAGGACCAACTTGCAAAGTTTGGCCTTACATCCCTCCCCATGCCTCATAAATGGTTTCATTAATGTCTCATTAATGAATATTATTTTATACCCATCCCTCATTAATGCCTGAGGCATTAATGCCTCTTACACTTCATTAATGAGTTTTTCAAACTCTATTAATGCGCCTTGTTCCCCCCCCTCCCCCTTTCTCTCCTCATTCTTCTATAAATAAAAGGGGGTTTTGAGCACAAATAAGCCTGATTTTTAGATTGAAAATACATTGTTATGCTGTTAAGATTTAGTAAGCTTTATTTTTAATTCATATTTTCATTATCATGCATGGTTATAATGTTCATTTTTTAGAGATAATATGCATGCCTACTAGTGAAATAGTTTCTTTTAACTCAAATCTTTCATGCTAAGTCGTATATGTCACTAATAGTAGCATAATCTGAGGATTGTTATGTTGCTTATCATAAAATTCTTAGTTAGAAAGCAATAGGTCAATTTTAGTGCTTTATATGCTCATCTAACCATGTTTTTCACTAATGCAGTGACCTATTGAAGTGTTGTGTTACAGGTAACAGGTGCACTATTTCACACACACATTTCTGGCGCCCACCGTGGGGCCCAATTTTGAATTTGGCCTCATTTTAACTTCATTTTTCACTAATCTATCCTCCCAATTTTCAAGTCCAGAGTCACATCTGGTCATTCTCGCTCACATCTGGGATACACCCTCACACCATAGAAAATGAGGCTCGTATCAAGGATTTCCCGGATCATTTTTAGTTTAGGATTGCATCTGGAGAACATTCAGTCACATCTGGTAACAAGGGCTCACATCCGGTATATGGTATGGAATCCTATGTTTTTAGGATCACATCTGGTTAAAAATCTTGTGTACTTCATTGCCTAACCTCTAAGAGTTTGATCACTTTGGTTTTTGTCTTTTAAAGCAGCCTAACTTGTGTTTGCAAGTTGCTATCAAAAGTTTTTCTTGGGAGTTGAAAAAAGAATACTAACATGATTTTTTCAGGTTGCCCAACTCCCTTCTTGACCTCTATTTACATGCTTTTCACACTAAGAACATTTTCTAATCTTCTACTAAACTGACTAGAGGACTATGCTCTTTTCCTTTTAAGGAAAATCAGAAACTAATGCATCAGTTTATGAGTTGAAAGGAATTTGGAGATAACTGAACCAAGCAACCAAAACTAAATTTCTTTTGGAATTAGAAATTGAACAACTCAAAGCACTAAATTTGTTTGATAAATGAACAAGTACATCATTTAATTCATTTGGAATCAAAAATTGAACAACTCAAAGAATTTAAACATTGTGGGCTAATTGAACAAACTCATTGTCTAATTTTTGAAATAAAAAATTGAACAACACAATGTTACTTTCAATTATTCTTTTTTCCCTAAAATAAGAACAACTTAAATCGAGCACAACATTGCTTGATGGAATGAACTGTTTGATTGACTTTGTTTTGGGAGAAAATGGCATGGATTAGGAGAGTATGCTCTTCTTCTTTGGGGGAATCACAAATCTAGATGTCCTACACTCGCCAATCCTTTGTATGCTTGTTTAATAGTAGAGGGTCTACCAGTTGAGGAAAAAAATCTCCCAGGAATGACCCAAGTGAGGACAGGTTTTATGCCAATCCTTCCAACTCACTATAAATAGTTTCTTCCTTGTAGGATAATGCCTCAAAAGATAGAATTGGTTTTGTTCTTGGAATTTTGACATCATTCCTTGAACATGCTTGGGTATGTGTAGAGTAGAGCCACTTAAATCTTGCTTGCGAGACTACACATATTTGAGTACTCATAGAGCTATATGCCTCAATTTTGCCTTGTTCAATTCTATGGGGAGCGGTTTTGAATGAATTTCCCAATCATAGACAACACTTAAAATAAAAGAATTCCTGATTCAGCCCTGAAAGGGTTATAATCCTTATGCAAGTCAAAAATTAATTGCCCCAAGACACTCTATATATCGTGCCCTCACTTGCGTTTAGAGTTGGCTAATACAACATCATGACTGGAGCCATTGTGTGATTGGTGATGGTTGTATTTTGATTAGCATTTGAGTGTGTACCTAAGTCAACGAGCAAGGATTTTCATCCTCCACTTAGAAATAGGGCATAAAGATGTGTTTGTTCAACCCTTTAACAATGCAACAATGCATGACGTAACTGAAAGATCACTAAAAAGAAAACATTTTCAAACAAGAAACAAATTCATATCATGGGTCTACCCATGCACGTTTTTCACCCACTGATAGGTCTCAGAATGCAATCTACAATCAGATGAACTTCACGCACTTCCAAAATGAATTTTTCAAAACTGACCAAATTTGACAGAGACATCAAAAAATTGCATCTCAGATTTCCTATCTCAGTTTTGGTATCCTGGGTCGCATTTAGTATCCTAGCTGACATCTGGTCAACACATCATCACATTTAGGGTTCTAGCTCACATCTAGGGTCATCAGTAGCTCGCACCCCATATTTCTTGGCTCGCATCTGGGAGCTCGCATCTAGGACAGTGGGCACATCCAGAATAGTTTCTCAGGAAAACCCAGTTGATTTGGATACCCTTTTGGCTCTTTAGTCTTTCCCTGTTGTCTTTTCTGGTCTCCCTATCACTGTGTCGAAACACTTTTTCAAACGTCTACCTTGCATGTCTAGTCAATTTTTCATTATCTATCTCAATATGTGTGGTCTATCCACTTTTTAAAAAAACTTGGTTCTGAGCTCACTATCAGGGCATTCTAACCCTCTGACACTGGAATCATTTACTTCCACCAAAACACAAATGATACTCCCACCTAGACACACTCACTTGAATGATTCAGGATACTGCCTGACACTCTCAGGAAACTTTGATGAAGTTGAGATACAGATACATGGTTAACACAAGACAGAATAAGTACACATCTAAAGGATTTAAAGTGCCTCCTAAATCACCATACTTTCAAGGAGAAACATCTCGCAGTTCCCTGCTCGATCTAGACTCTCCAGAAATAGACAAGTCCACTCGTGGATGGAGTGGGGCTTTTGATGAATATGAAAATAGAAAAAACAAAAGCATGAAGATATTGATGAAGATGAAGAACCCACATTTGAATGTCCTCCATTTGGATCGGGTAGTGAGGAAGACATCTCTGAAGAAGAGTACGATAAACTCAAACTGAGAAAGAAGTACCACAAGATACTGGAAAGGATGATTGACGAGGATAAAGAGAAATATTTCCTCAAATTAGCATCCACTGGTGTAAAATTAACCAAGGATTATGATGTGGAACAACTAAAGGAATAGGAGGTACCAACTCCTATTTCTATTCTCACCAAGAAAATCACCTTAATGCAAATGGAACTTGTGACTCTCAAGCAAGAAAAGGCCAAACCCAAAACAAAGTACTCTCTGGACTCCATTTATCCATTTTATTTTGACAAGAGTATCACTGGAGAGACTGATCAACATGACCATTTTTGAGATTTTTGTGCTCTTAGCATAGAGTACATGCATGAACCTACTTACCTCATGCAACTTTTTTCTAGAAGTCTCGGAGGCAACGCCATGGAATGGTTCTCAAAAATTACACCCAAGGTCAAAAATTTTGAGGAGTTAATACAATATTTTATCCAAAATTAATCCTATGATATCCAACATGATGTGACTATGATGGATCTATGCAACACTAAACAAAAGACTAGCGAATCCTTTACCCACTTTCTACAAAGGTGGAGGAAAATATTTGCATGGTATTCAAGTGCCATTCCCGAATCTAAGAAGATGGAAATCTTTGTCAATAACTTGATACCAGAATTGAACTACGCATTGCACATGCAAGATTCCCCTAGCTTCAATAGGATGATCAAAAATTCCCTCCATATCAAATAATTTATTGTCAAGAAGGGGGAGATCACTCTTCAAGGTGAAAACAAATCTAACAACTCCAACTCCAAACCTAAATGGTGGAAGAAAAATAAAAATATTGTCAATGATGGCATAGCAGACGCATCCAATTTTGGTCCTAAACCTGAGGTATTCAATCTAACTAACAGTATGCAAGCAAGAAAATATGCCAAGGTAACACCCCCATACCCAAAGAAAACAATGATAATAAAAAGGGTCGACAATCGACTTCAAAATCTCAAAGAACATTCAGTCCTTGGGGAGAGCCTCTCAAAACTATTTTGAAGACACTATTAGAAAACAAAGTTCTCACAATCCCAGATTCCAAACCATGGGAACCAGCAGTCAAACCAAGGTGCTGGGATGATAATTCTTAATGTGTCTTTCACAAGAACAAGGGACACAAGACTAACAATTGCATTAAGCTTAAACATGTTATTCAAAACCTCACTGAAGGAGGAAAGATCAAAGTGGAAGGACACACTACCAACGAAGATCATACCGCCTTCAATAAACCATTCCCTAACTATGACAAAGGGGAAAAATCTATAGGAAAATGTAATGAAGTAAACTACACCTACTCCAATAATGATAACATGATCAATATGCTAGACATTAAAACTGAATCAATTAATGTGGTCACAATCAAAGGTGTTTCTTTCCAATCGAATGCGGTGACTCAAATCCAAGAACAGGTCATGATCAAAGAACCCCATTCTTCCCCAAAACCAACATCAACATCCAAGGTTCCTATTTTTACTATCCCCAAACCGGAAGCAAACCACATGGTTACTATTCTTGCAGAAAATTATGACTTGGTGGACCAATTGCAATGAACCTCTGCCAAAATTTTCATTTTTGAGTTGCTTAAAATATCCATAGTACATAGGGAAATCCTAGAACAAGCCCTACATGTCACAAATGTGCCAAAAGACCTTGATATAGACAAATTCCAAGCGATGGTCAATCACATCTCAACACTACATTACCTCTCCATTTCTAAAGAGGATGATAAATCATTGACTCATCCACATAATCAACCCCTCCATATTGAAGTCATCATTCGTAAATCCCATGTTAGATGTGTATTGATAGATGGAGGTGTAGGATTGAATATTTGTACACTTAATCTAATCAGGAAACTGGGTCTCTTAGAACAGATCATTGACTCTAGATGAAAAATAACTATCAAAGCTTATGATGAGGAAGAAAGATCCCCTAAAGGTCTTATTATTTTACCCATTAGAGTCAGACCAAATGAAAATGAATGTCATATTTCAAGTCTTGGATCTAGCCCTAGCCTACAATATCCTATTGGGGTGACCATGGATTCACAAAATGCAAGCTGTGTTGTCTACTTACCACCACTATATCAAGTTCTCACATAATGGGGTGGAGGTGACAATTCTAGCAGATGTTAATTATAATTGCAACAATATCAAAGTAGGAAGTATGAATCCACATGACAAAGAAGCTATCGATGAGATTTCTTCTAAGACTACCAACGACATGGTTATGAAAATCTTTGGGAAAACCTTTAAACTTGAAGAAATAGGTATGGGAGAATACAAGCTGGACATGACTCCGTCACTGATAGAACTTTCGGTGTCACCAAGATCCTATGGAAAACCTTCCTTAATATTCACACTTACTGCATCCAAGGAGATAGAAATCCACAAAGCAACATGCATGGTAAAGGTATCCAGATATTTTTTAGATAACATAGAAGAATATGTAGTCTTGGGTGTGCTTTACAAAGGAGAACCAAAGGAAGCTGAGGTCAAACATGTAGAAATATCCCCATAATAGTACAACAAAGGATATGATCTCCTCAAGAAAATGGGATACAAAGGAAAAGGAAATCTAAGAGACATAGGGAGAGAACTTATTGAACCTATACATATGGAGTTCAGGAATACCACAGACAAGATAGGACTATGTTTTAATACCGAATTTGAAAAACCTGCTTCAAAAGATAGTCTGATCTCTGACAAAGAGAGTGATGAAACAAATGAGATAGAGCATGAGCCATGGTCCTATGAAATATTATTACATGTCAGCATAGAGAATCCTAACTATCAAGGAGAGTGCTATGTGCCAATCTTTGAGGTACCACAAGATCTTCGCACCCGCTTGTTACCACAACCTCTTATTCAGGAGGTAGGAGACTTAACAATAGTTGATCCAGAGGTACCATTGATAGCAAAAACTACAAAGAGCACACCTTGATAGCCAAATTCACATTCCAATTGGGGGCAGTTAGTCATAATCACACATGTCCTTGATTTACCACACTTTGATCCACACACACACACACACACACACACACACACACACATATATATAACTAAGTACACCAGGTAACTATTGTTGAATACTTAAATAGATCTGATGATGAAATCACTGAATCACATGATTATGAATGAGATGAGCTATCTGTCGCCACAAAATACATTGAAATAGATATAATTCACATGTTTGCAGCTCCCTCAACACCTCATGAACATTATAACACTACTCCTAACAACGCTGATATTCCTCAACCAAAGGAGGAATTCCTTCTCCCAATCATTGACAAAGAGACAGGTATTTTCCTAAGCCTATAGGAAGTTCAAAGGCAACAAGTAAGAAGCCTCCTTTTACAGAGAGATGATAATGAAAGTTCCAATGATAACTCACTAGAGTTTGGTCCACATATAACTAACAATGACCCTTTGTATGATGATCTAACCCTTATTAATCTAAACATTGAAGAATTTAACCTAATGGAACATGTCATGTCAGTTAATGGTCTTGATGCTAACTTGATGCTATCCTTCCCAAAGACTGACTCCCTATCTTTGATAAACCCTGACCTAATTGATAGCGCTAATACAGATCCTACTCCTATCATGAACTTTCACAATGAGAATGCCTTAGCTTGATATCTTAATGCTTGTGAACCTTACCCTTCTTCCACCAATGTAAGGAGCGTGAACATGTCACTAGAGGATATAAAGTTTTTTAGTCAAAAACTGAAAAAGAAAAAGAAAAAGGGAACTATTGGTGAAAACCACATTGTGGTAGTGTCAGATCCTAAAATAGTAAAAACAAAAGACGTATCCAATGGTGAAAACCTCTCAGAGGTGCCAAAGGATGAGATTCTTGATATCCTCCCTAAGTACTTTTAGGAAAGGTCTTTATTTATGATAGAACCAACACAACCATTTAATTTGGGCACAGTTGAAGTTCTTCAAACAGTCCACCTAGCACAATCTTTTTCAGAAGAGGAGAAGACACAGTTCACCAAGTTCCTGAAAGAGAAGAAGATCAACTTTGCATGGTCTTATACATATATGCCTAGACTAGATCCTGAATTAATAATGCACCACTTATCTATAGCTCCCAGGATCAAGCCCCTGAAACAGAAACTTAGAAAGATACATCCTCATGTTGCATTGCTAGTAAAGGTGGAGCTAGAGAAATTATTGAAATCTAGATTTATCAGAGTCATTGCCTACACAGGATGGATCTCCAATGTGGTCGTAGTGTCTAAATCCGATAAATCTTTCATGATATCTATGGACTTCAGGGACTTAAACAAGGCATGTCCTAAGGATGACTTCCTGCTGCCTAATATTGACATGATCATAGACCTCATAGTAGGCTACCAAATGTATTCACTAATGGATGGTTTCTTAGGCTATAATCATATAAAAATTTCCCTTGAGGACCAAGAGAAGACCGCATTTACATGTGCATGGGGCACATTTTGCTAGAACGTCATGCCATTTGGGTTGAAGAATGTTGATGCCACATATCAAAGAGAAATGACTACTATATTCCATGATATGATGTATAAAAACATGGACAATTACATGGATGACACCTTAGCTAAATCCAAAGAAAGGAGTACTCATATTTTTGATATACGAAAGATATTGGATCGAATGGAGAAATTTCAAATCAGGCTCAATCCAAAGAAGTGTGCCCTTGGGGTCCAATCAAAAAGCTCTTAGGGTTTATTGTATTAGAAAAAAGAATTGAAGTAGACCCTGCAAAAGTCAAATCTATACTAGAGATGAATCCTCCATGCAACATCAGTCAAATGAGGACATTACAAGGGAGACTTCAGTCAATTAGGAGGTTCATGTCACAACTTGCTGACAGAGCACAACCCTTTACCAAATTACTACATAAAGGGGTCACCTTCAAATGGGATGAACACTGTGAAGCCAACTTCAGAGAATTAAAAGGATACCTAGCTACTCCTATTCTTATGGAACCTATTCATGCAAAAACATTACTCCTATATATTTTAGCTACATCTACATCACTAGGAGTATTGCTAGCACAAGAGGATGAAACTAAGAAAGAAAGAGCTATCTACTACATAAGTAGAACACTAGTCTCCTATGAGCTCAATTACAATATTATTGAGAAAGCATGCTTAGCAGTCTTCTTCGGATCCAAAAAATTGAGACACTAAATGCTCTCACATATAGTAAGGCTCATTGCTAAGATTGATCCTTTGAATTACCTCCTTAGCAAAACAAAATTTGTTGGAGATTTAGTTTTGGCAACTAGTTGTTTGTATGTTTGTCATTGATGACAACATATAATATATAGTAGTATTCTATATGTACTTATCAGAATGATGTTATCAAGCCTTGCGTAGTTATATTCATGTTGTAGAAATGTTGTTTATGTTTTGTTCATACATGAAGGTATAGATATGAAGTTTCAATTGCGTTGTCTAATTTTGTTAGTGGCAGTTATAGTTTCTGGAGTTTGTCTATATAGAGCTGACATATTACATTGGTTCTTGAGTTGCACCTATCTTTAGGATATGCATGTGTATATTCAAGATTAGTTATGAGTTGAAGATATTTATCTAAAGGCGCCAAATGTGTTTCAACAAGATTGCAATGTTAGAGTTCATTTGGTGAGGCTGACATTGTGAAGCGTTGCGTCTATTCAGTTTATATTGCATGGTTGTAATTATTCTTGTGTGGTTAGTTAAGCTGACAAGGATGTTATGAAGAGTTTCCTCATAGGTCCCATGATCTCATACTTTGAGGAAGATACTTATAGTAGTTCATTTATGGAACACTAAGTGTGAATGAGAAGATAAGAGGAAGAAAAAGTACATAGTAGAATATCAATTGTGTTTCATTCATCAAGGATCTATTTGAAGAAGAAGTGAAAGATTACAATACATTGGAACTGATAAAGATAATAGGTCTAATCTATAGTTCATCATTAGATATAGTGCATATCTGTTCTACAGAGGGTCATAGCCTTCACCATTAAAGCAATAATCTTTTGGACAATGAGTCCTCACCCTTAACGGGGTTATTTGTAAAAGACTCCTAACAGAGTCAAACCCTTAACCAGGTCACTATACTTATTGTATTGTAAAGAAAAAATCCTAACATGGTTGAAAGATCTTCTAACATGGATTATTATAAACAAGTATAGTTCATTGTGGGTGTTAATTCCCACCGGGGTTTTTACCATTTGGTTTCCCCATAACCAAATTTTGGCGTTGTCTATTGTGTTATCTAAATGTGCATTTAGTTTATTGTATTTTGGAGTTAATAAAAGATAAGAATTAAATTAGTTGATAACTGATTCACCCCCCCCCACTCTTAGTTATCCTTTGGGACTATTCTAAAAATTGGTACCAGAGCCAAGTGCCTTGAGGAGAAAGCCTAATAGCTTAAGGTAGATCAGATGGTATACTTCAAAAAAGAGAGTCCTAATTTTCATGGAGAGAATTATCTAGAATGGAAGAATAAAATGATAACACATCTATAGTGTGTTGGTTTTGACATCTTTGAGATAGCCACAGAAGAAGTTGTTATTCCCTCTCTAAAAGACCTCTTAAGAGATGATGCTACTAGGAAACAAAAGGATACATTCATAGCTAATGCAGTTGCCAAAGAATCCTTTGTAAGTGCACTATCTGACAGTGAATTCTCCGAGATCAAGAAAATAGACAAGGCATACGCAATATGGAAGTATTTAGAAGACATGTTTGATGGAGATATCCAAGAAAAGAATGCGTGCAGGAAGACATGGAAAAACAAATACAACAACCTTGAGATGTTACCTAAAGAGAACATCAAAGCCTACAATCAGAGGATAAATGAAGCAGTTTATGGAATTTGAAACAATGGTGGAGAAATATTAGAAGAAGACATAATGGACAAGTTGATGACTACTTTAATTACAATAGACTATGAGAGCAAGATCTATATTCTAGATGAAACCATGAAATTTTCACAAGAATTCAAGAGAGGTACTATGAATATGCACCTATGATTGAGGATGAACCCAGACCTAGCAGTAAATACATTGTTATTGAAGAAATTTTTGATTGCATTGATGTATCATGTAATGAACCTAAATCAAGAAAAGAAGTATCACATATTACAGATGAGGATGTCACACCAAAAGTTTCAAAATTCACATCTAGGTATCATTCAAAAGATGATATCATTGGAGATCAGAGAAGAAGTGTTTTAATAAGACCTAAAGAAAAAAATTTAATTGTGGATGAAGAGGTATGTTTACTTTCATAGATTGAACCTTTAAATGTTGAAGATGCTTGCAAGGATTCTGATTGGCAGAAAGCAATGGAAGAAGAATTAGATCAAATAATAAAAAATGATACATGGGAATTGGTTCCTAGACCTAGTGACAAAAATGTGATTGGAACAAAGTGGGTATTCAGAAACAAGATGAATGAAGATGGTACAGTGGTCAGATACAAAGCAAGACTAGTGTATAAAGGATATGCATAGAGGGAAGGGATAGATTACACTGACACATTTGTCCCTGTGAGAAGATTAGAAGTCATTAAGTTATTCTTGTCCAATGCAACATTCAAAGACTTAAAATTATATCAAATGGATGTCAAATCAGCCTTTCTGAATGGTGACTTGAAGGAAGAAGTCTACATAGAATAGCTTGAAGGATTTAATCTATCAGATAAACTAGATATGGTATGCAGATTGAAGAAATCACTCTATGGACTTAAACATGCCCCAAGAGCTTGGTATGAGAGACTAGATGGTTACCTTACCAAGATTGGATTTAAGAAAGGAGCACTAGCAGACTGTAACCTATTCATAAGAGAGACACCTGATGGATTATTACTTGTTTCCATATTTGTTGATGACATTATCTTTGGATGTAATGACAAGCTAAGTGCATAATTTGCAAAAGATATGCAAAATGAATTTGAAATGAGTATGATTGGTCCTATAAAATATTTTTTGGGATTGAATGTAAAGTAGATAGATAAAGGAATATTCATAAATCAGTCCAAATATGTGAAGGAAATATTGAATACTTTCAAGATGGAAGACTGTAAGCCAGTATGCACTCCTATGATAATAGGAAGAAAGCTTTCTAAAGAAGATGATTCTACAATATTTGACAAGACATTGTAAAAATCTATGATTGGAAAACTTATATACCTTAATCAATCTAGACCAAACATATCTAATACAGTTGGCATTGTTGGTAGATTTGAAGCTGAACCTAAGCAGAATCACCTAATGGAAATTAAGAGAATATTCATATATCTTAAGGGAACTATAGACTATGGTTTACGGTACCCCAAATCAAAGAATGTACCACTTCATGTGTATACAGATGTAGATTGGGCAGGTTGTATTGATGAGAGGAAGATTACTTTTGGAGGAATAGTATTTCTTGGAGATAGGTTGGTTTCTTGGGTGTGAAAGAAGAATAATTGTATCTCTCAGTAGACAACAGAAGCTAAATATGTTGTAGCGGCATTGAATTGTTAAAAAATGGTTTGGATCAAGTAGATGGTTAAAGATTTTGGTATACAGGTTGATTATCCTATTTTTATTCACTGTGATAACACCATTACTATCAACATGTCCAAGAACCCTATGATACATGCAAAGACAAAGAACATTGAGATAAAATACCATTTATTAGAGAGAAAGTTGCATACAATGAAGTAAAATTGGACTATGTGAGCACCAAAGAGCAGTTGGCAGATATTTTCACAAAGCCTTTATCAAAAGATACTTTTGAGAATCTCAGGGAGAAGTTGGGAGTAATTCCCTCTCCTGATTCTGGTTAGATAAAGAAGCAAGAACATCAGTCTATAGTGACTGATGAATGGTTGACTACTCCACTTCTAGAGTAGTACCTGTGCCTAATTGTTTATGGCACCCTTTTCCATTGATGTCAAAGGGGGAGTATATAGTAAGGGGGAGCATATACTCTAGGGAAGTATAAACATAGAAAGAAGAGCTGCAGCAGTGTAGAGGAATCTTTGATGAGGATATTGAGAAGATTGTAAAAGTAAAGAAGACACCATGTGCTAAATATGTTTTTAATATCATATGTTGCCATCAATGTCAAAGGGGGAGATTATTGGAGATTTACTACTGGAAGCTAGTTGTTTGTATGTTTGTCATTGATGACAATATATAATATACAGTAGTATTCTATATGCACTTATCAGAATGATGTTATCAAGCCTTGCATGGTTATATTCATGTTGTAGACATGTTGTTTATGTTTTGTTCATACACACAAACTTAGATATGAAGTTTCAGTTGTGTTGTGTAATTCTATTAGCAGCAGTTACAGTTTCTGGAGTTTATCTATACAGAGCTGACGTATTATGTTGGTTCTTGAGTTGCACCTATCTTCAGGATATGCATGTGTATATTCAATATTAGTTATGAGTTGAAGATAGTTATCTAAAGGTGCCAAATGTGTTTCAAAAAGATTGCAATGTTAGAGTAAATTTAGTGAGGTCCCCTTTGTGAAGCGTCGTGTCTATTCAGTTTATATTGCGTTGTTGTAATTATGCTTGTGTGGTTAGTTAAGCAGACAAGGATGTTATGAAGAGTTTCCTAACAGGTCCCATGATCTCATACTTTGAGGAAGATACTTATAGTTGTTAATTTGTGGAATGCTAAGTGTGAATGAGAAGATAAGAGATAGAAAATGTACAAAGCAGAGTATCAGTTGTGTTTCATTCATCAAGGATCTATATGAAGAAGAAGTGAAAGATTACAATGCATTGGAACTGATCAAGACAACAAGTCTACTCAACAATTCATCATCATATATAGTGCATATCTGTTCTATAGAAGGTTGTATCCTTCACCATTAAAGCAGTGAGCTTTTGGACAGTGAGTCCTCGCCCTTAACAAGGTTATTTGTAAAAGACTCCTAACAAGGTCAGACCCTTAACGAGGTCACTATACTTATTGCATTGTAAAGAAAAACTCCTAACAGGGTTGCAAGATCTTCTAACAGGGATTATTATAAACAAGTATAGTTCATTGTGGGTATTAATTCCCACCGGGGTTTTTACCATTTGGTTTCCCCGTAACCAAATTATGGTGTTGTCTATTGTGTTATTTGAATGTGCATTTAGTTTATTGCATTCTGGAGTTAATAAAAGAAAAGAATTAAATTAGTTGATAACTGATTCACCCCCCCTCTCAGTTATCCTTTGGGACTATTCTAACAATTGGTATCAGAGCCAAGTGCCTTGAAGAGAAGGTCTAACAGCTTAAGGTAGATCAGTTGACATACTTTAGAAAAGAGAGTCCTAAGTTTGATGGAGAGAATTATCTGGATTGGAATAATAAAATGATAACACATCTATAGTGTGTTGGTTTTGACATCTTTGAGATAGCCACAGAAGAATTTCTTATTCCCTCTCTAAAATCCCTCTCAAGAGATGATGCTACTAGTAAACAAAAGGATACATTCATAGCTAATGCAATTTCCAAAGAAGCCCTTATAAGTGCACTATCTGACAGTGAATTCTCTAAGATCAAGAAAGTAGACAAGGCATACACAATATGGAAGTATTTAGAAGATATGTTTGAAGGAGATATCCAAGAAAATAATGCGTTCAGGAACACATGGAAAAATAAATACAACAACCTTGAGATGTTACCTGAAGAGAACATTAGAGCCTACAATCAAAGGATAAATGAAGCAGTTTTTGGAAACAGAAACAATGGTGGAGAAATATCAGAAGAAGATATAATGGACAAGTTGATGACTACTTTAAAAATAGACAATGAGAGAAAGATTAATATTCTAGATGAAACCATGCAATTTTCATAAGAATTCAAGAGAGGTACTATGGATATGCACCTATGATTGAGGATGAACCCAGGCCTAGCAGTAAAGACACTGTTATTGAAGAAATGTTTGATTGCATTGATGTATCATGTAATGAACCTGAATCAAGCAAAGAAGTATCACAAATTATAGATGAGGATGTCACACCAAAAGTTTCAAAATTCATATCTAGGTATCATTCAAAAGATGATATCATTGGAGATTAGAGCAACAATGTTTTGACTAGATCTAAAGAAAAATTTTTAACAGTGGATGAAGAGGTATGTTTACTTTCATAGATTCAACCTTTAAATGTTGAAGATGCTTGCAAGGATTCTAATTGGTAGAAAGAAATGGAAGAATAATTATATCAAATAATAAAAAATGATACATGGGAATTGGTTCCTAGACCTAGTGACAAAAATGTGACTGGAGCAAAGTGGGTATTCAGAAACAAAGAAAGACTAGTGTGCAAAGGATATGCATCTGGTGAAATGGGTCCTCATTCTAAGTCAATTTGACATTGAGTATGTAGACCAAAGAGCTATTAAAGGACAAGTCCTCATAGATCAACTACCTGATTCACCACTTCAAGATCATGAGCCTTTAAGGATTGAATTCCCTGATAAGACCATTATGCATCTAACTGAGTGCCCATGGAAGATATAATTTGATGGTTCTTTCACACAACAAGGCTCGGGAGCAGGAGTTCTATTCATAGCTCCTCAAGGCTACAAGATACCCAAGTCTTACAAATTGATGTTTCCATGCACGAACAACATTTCTTAATATGAGGCACTGGTAAATGGTCTTAAGCTTGCCATGGAATGGAAAATTATAGAGTTGCATGTGTATGGTGACTCCCAATTCATTATCATTCAATTCAATGGATATTGTTAGATGAAAGATGAAAAGTTGGCACCCTACAAACAACTAGTTGATGACCTAATGAAGTACTTTTTCTTCATCACATTCCAACAGATACCCAGAATAGAGAACATAGTTGTAGATGCTATGGCTACATTGGCGTCCATGTTACAACTGGAAGAACATCAATTCCTCTATGACTTCTTGATGGAAGAAATATCCTATCCTGCCTTTGAGACCCCTAAATACCAAGTAATTTGTGCTTCAAACACCCCAAACCAATCTCGGTATGCTAATATCTTTGCCTACCTAAATGACCAAACCATTCCTAATAATCTATCCAGAAATGAGAAAAGAGCCTTGATTAGGATAGCATCATGTTATGTCCTCATAACTAATAACTTATATTGACAAGGTCTCGATGGTACACTTCTTAGATGTTTAGAACACAAAGAGTTAGATTTCACATTAAAAGAAGTCCACGAAGGTATATGTGGATCACATTCAAATGAATTTTCACTAGCCAAGAAACTTCTCAGAGTAGGCTATTACTAGCCTACCATGGAAAAAGATGCTATTCAATTTTTCAAAATATGTCATAAATGCAAGACACATGGAAATATCATCCATGCTCCTGCCAGAGAATATATACCTTTCTCTACACATTGGCCATTTCAGAAATCGGCCTTTGACTTGGTTGGACAAATATATCCCAACTCTTCACATGGACATAAGTTTATCATTACGGCCACTGAGTATTTCATGAAGTGGGTCGAGGTCATGCCGCTAATCAAAGCCATTGGTAAATAGGTGGCTATGTTCATTTTGAACTACATTATCTGTAGATATGGGATACCCTCTTCAATTGTAGTAGACAATGGGGGCCAATTTAAAAATCAAGACATTGATGACCTTTGCGAACAGTTCCACATTACTCAACACTGCTCCTCAATCTATTATCCTCAAGGTAATGGGTAGGCTGAGGCATCTAATAAGAATATTCTCAAGATCCTACATGGAACTGTAAGTAAATCTGGAAGAGAATGACATTTATAACTAAATCTGGCACTATGGGCCTACAAAACAAGCATTGGAACACCCATTGGAGCCATGCCATTTTCTCTAGTCTATGGTGCTGGAGGAGTCCTACCTATTGAGGTTGAAATACCTTCTTTGTGGATATCCTTACAAGGTCTTGTTACTGATGAACAATACCACATCGATAGAGTGAATTCTTTAGACCTACTTGATGACTGCAGACAACAAGTGTTCAATCATCTGAAGGTTTACCAAGCATGAATATCAAAAGGGTACAATAAAAAGGTTAAAACATGCCAATTTTAGGTAGGGGATCTTTTCCTAAAGGAGAATCCTAAGAACCATCCCAGTAGAGAATAGAAAGGGGAAATTTGAACCTAACTGGCTGGGACCTTATGTTATCACTACTACTTTTGGGACTGGAGCTTATCAACTAGCTACACCTAAGGGAGACATTCTTCTAGATCCTATAAATACTCTACATTTGAAGTGGTTCTATGCTTGATTTTTGGCTAGCAGAGCCTGTACAGTGAAATAGTTCTCAGAAAATACCAAAAACATTTAGAAAATTGATCCTGAAGAGAAAACCCAAAAACAATGGAAAAAGTCCTGAAGAAAGGTATCCTTGATGAAAACCTAGAAAATAGGCACCATGATACTACAAAAACATTCAAAAAAGAAAAAATAACAAAAAAAAATTAAAAATTGAAAAAAGAGAAAAGTGCCTTGATGACAACTTGTTAAAACAGGCATCCTAGTAGAAAAAAGAATAAAAGGTCTTTCCAAGTGGTGAAAACCTGGAAATCAGGCATCACTTGTGTTCTGTGCTTCATCTATCAATACATTGCTAACATTAAGCCTTCATGATTACACCTGTGCTATGAGTTGATTTAGTTTCCTTACAATAAATCTTATCCTCGCTTGGGATTTGTCTGCATTTATGTCTTAGGATCAATTCATTCTGCACTGGGTGCATCTTTTGCTAGCATACTCGATCGCGTCTGCTAGGTATTCATATGATGTTTTGTCTTGTAACCCAATAGTACTCATTGTTTTCACCAAGCTATCCCTTTCACAACACAAGGATGGCCCTAAAATGAATGGTGTTCCTACGATCTACATTGGCTTGCAAACAGGAAACATACATAGACATGGAACACAAATTGCTTGAATTCCAACTTTTGTATTGATGAATCTATACTACCCTTGCAAAAATGAATCAATAGTATTTATCAAGACTACCTAAACATAGTTTGATCTTGGTTTGATTATGACTCTTTTATGTTCCGATGATGCTTTAACTAGGGGCATCTAAGTAGTTATGAATTTTATTTGATTGATTCACAATTGATAGTTGTTATGTCTTTTGAGTTACTCCATGACATCTGCGCAAAGACAAAGAGTCACAAGGATGGGGGCATAACATTTTATTGGTTTTCTGTGTATGATGATTGTTCCAAATGATCCTATAAATTTCACCTAACTTAGATGTTTATGGTAAGAGCTACCACCATGAGTGGATAACCGCATATATCTCGATCTTTGTTATCTGTAAACTACGATGAGGTTGGAACAATTTCCTTGTCTATTTTCTAACTCAGATTTTCACTAAGGTATACGAAGCATAATGTACCCAAGACTATGAATTTTCAAGGTCATTGCGGGTCCAATATCTTTCCTTACACAGATTCTGATATATTAAAAGGAAGGTGGCTATTTTTATATCCTCTCTTCTATGCCTTAATGCCTAAGTCTACTTCTAACATTTCAATAAAATTTAGTATTCATACTTTCATAATATCAGTGGATATTAGTGATGGTTGTAAAATATCTGCAAATCAGTGACAGTCCTAAGAGTTTGCATATAGATGCATTTAGAGATTGTATGCTTCTTTTTTACAAAGAACAACATAAGTATTTGAGCTCAAAATCCTTTCTATTTTTAATTCATCTGAAATCCAAGATATTTACATATCCATGATTCCTGAAATCTTTGATCAATTAGGAATGAAACCAAACTCACATTTTAACCATAATTAACTTGGCACTCATGTGTTTACAAAACACCTTCATCTCTTCTCTTCTTCTAATCCATTCTTTATTGTCCTACCTGATCCATTCAGGTGATACATCATTTCAACAAAGGGATTTTATTTCTTTCCTTTGTTTTTGTTCCCAAGGGGGCATGATCACAATATCATATATCAAATTCTTGCTCGAAACAACATTAAAATGACTTCATTATCAAACAACTAGGGGCATGACAATTTCCTTGACTAAGTCAGAACTATTGGATAGAAAGATTTGGTTCTCATAAGCTGGATATCTTGTGTTCCCTCATTTTAAAAATATTCTTATTAAGCTCCTAGAAGCTTCCTACTGACTTTTTGGATGACAACCATGTTCAAAATTAGTATTCAATATTTGGATGACAACTAGGTTCAGAATTGGTATCTTTAAGATCTTTTATTGACCTTTGTACGACAACCAAGTTCAAAGTCAATTCTATCATTTTAGTTCGATCAAGTGCAACACTGATCTCATTAGGCATTTTTTTCGATCATGAGCGAAATTCTCAATCTTTTTGAAGTCAAAATCAAAAACTTTCTTTGACTCAATGCGCTACTCACACATCAATGCAAAGAGGGGCAAATGTAACTACCTTAATTTGGTCTTCTCAAACTATAGACCATATTTTCCCTAAGTGTGATCATACACCCAATCATGTTCAAACAACCCTATTATTGCTTGACATAATTCTTTTGAAATCAATTTAATCTCCTAAAGTGATCAAATCACTAAATTAATTACTTTTAGCCAAAATCAAAATCAACCAAATACATGGCTAAAATGATTAATTTGAATTAAATAAAGTTTAAATCAATTGCTCACTTGCAAAAGGAACCCATTCCCCTAGCCTAATTATTTTAATTAAATTGGCTATAGTCCTATTGATTATTAAAAAGCAATTAAAAGCTTAAATAATTGATATTCCTATTTTTGAATGAATTAAATAAGTTTTATTCATTTCATTAATATTCCTCTAAACCCCAACCTAACCCACTTCAACCACTTTGACTTTGGGTTCAAACCTATCCCAACCCATTCACCCTTTCTAAATCTAAATCTATTCCTAATTCTATCGTAACCCACCTCCTAATGTTGTCACATTCCATTAAGGAGTGATTAAGAACTCAACCCTCTTGAGAAAGTCAACTTTCTCAAGCTTCACTTCCTCTAAGGACCAACTTGCCAAGTTTGGCCTTACATCCCTCCCCATGCCTCATAAATGGTTTCATTAATATCTCATTAATGAATATTCTTTTATGCCCATCCCTCATTAATGCCTAAAGCATTAATGCCTCTTACACTTCATTAATGAGTTTTTCAAACTCCATTAATGCACCTTGTCCCCCTCTCTCTCCTCATTCTTCTATAAATAGAAGGGGTTTTTGAGCACAAATAAGCCTAATTTTTAGATTGAAAATATTGTTATGCTATTAAGATTTAGGTAGCTATATTTTTACTTCACGGTTTCGTTATCATGCCTAGTTATAATGTTCATTTTTTAGAGATAATATGCATGCTTACTAGTTAAATAGTTTGTTTTAACTCAAATCTTTCATGCTAAGTCATACATGTCACTGATAGTAGCATAATCTAAGGTTTGTTATGTTTATTATCATACTCTTCTTAGTTATAAAGCAATAGGTTTATTTTAGTGCTTTATATGCTCATCTAACCATGTTTTCCACTAATGGAATCGCTAATTGAAGTGTTGTGTCGTAGGTAATAGGTGCACTATTTCACACACACACTTACTAACCAGTAGAAAAGGGTTTGACCCCTCATCTCTTTCTCAAGTATTCAAATGCATCCTTGGGCAGTGGCTTGGTGAAGATATCGTCCAATTGTTCATTTGATTGCACATACTCAAGTATCACTTCCTTTGCCTAAAATTTTTCTCTCAAATAATGATACTTGATGGCAATATGCTTTGTTTGTAGCATGCATGACTAGATTTTTGGAAATGTTTATTGCACTTGTATTATCACAATAGATAATTACTAGTTCTAAAAAATTTATATGCGTACCTTCCAATAACTATTTGATCCATGCAATATTTGAGCAGTTTGTAGAAGCAACAACATACTCTGCCTCTACATAGATTGTGAGATGCATCCTTGCTTCTTGCTGATCCATGTGACAAGTCTATCACCCATGAAAAATGCTCCTCCAGTTGTGCTCTTATGGTCATAAAGATTTCTAGCCCAATCAGCGTTAGTAAAAACCTTAAGTTCAAATTTTCCTTCTCTTTTGTACCATAAGCCATATTCCTTAGTATTCTTCAGATATCTTAAGATTATTTTCATAGCAGTCATATGTGATTCCCTGGGATTAGTAGAAAATCTAGCAACTATTCCTAGTGCATGTGCAATATCTGGTCTAGTATGTACAACATACATGACTTTTCCAATCATTGATCTATAAAAAGTCTGATTTACCTCTAATGACTTGTCTTCCTTTGTTACTTTGCATCTAGTTTCCATTAGTGTTCCAACTAGTTTGGACTCTTCCATCTTGAATATTTTTAGTACATCTTTGATGTACTTAGATTGTGTAATAAAAATACCTTCATCTTGTTGCATGATCTGCAGACCAAGAAAGAACTTGATCTCTCCAAAGATAGACATCTCAAACTCTTTGCTCATTAATTTGAAAATGATTTTCATAGCATATAATTGCCTCTAAATATGATGTCATCAACAAATATCTCAGCAATCAAAATGTTATCATCAATATCTTCCTTCAAATAAAGATTATTGTTTTCACTAGTCCTTACAAATCCAATACTTATAAGATAGGGATGAATTCTTTCATACTAGGCTCGTGGTGCTTGTTTCAATCCATACAGGGCTTTGTGAAGTCTACATACCATGTCCCTCTTGTCTGGATCAACAAAACCTTCTGGTCGTTCAATGTATACCTCTTCTTCAAGTGTTCCATTTAAGAATGCAGAATTGACATCCATTTGATATAACTTGAACCCTTTATATGAAACATAATAAAGCAATATTCTTACTCCTTCTAGCCTAGAAATGGGTGCAAAGGTCTCTCCATAGTCAATTCCTTCCTCTTGTGCATACCCCTTGCATACTAGTCTTTCTTTATTTCTTGTGACTTCTCCATTCTCATTGAGTTTATTCCTGAATATCTATTTTGTACCGATGACATTCGTGTCATCTGGTCTTGGTACAAGTGTCCATGTCTTGTTTTTCTCTATCTATTCAATCTCTGCATTAATAGAACTTATCCATTCATCATTATCTAGAGCAACATTGACAGATTTGGGCTCATAATCACAAATAAGACATCTTGTATTCATAGACTTACTTCGGGTTCTCATACCAGCCTTTTTATCTCCTATGATCTAGTCCTGTGGATGGTTCCTTCTGACATATCTTACAAGTACAGGTTCATCTCTCTATCTATCAGTTTGATCATCATTTTGTTCTTCATTCTATTCTCCATCACTTTGTGCATTATTTTGAGAATTATTTTGATCGTCGATATTTGTAGCTTGATGCTCAGCTGCAATAATTTGTTTCTCAGGAGCTCTACATTGTTGGTCAGGTAGAGTGTCAGGTTCCTCATTTTAAGTGAACCTATTGTAGTCTTCTAGTTCTTTAGTGCTTTCCTTTTCATTTGTCTCTGCAAATTCATCTATGTTTACATTTGCACTTTCAACAATTTTATTAGAGGCTTTGTTTAGACATTTATAAGCCTTGCTCTTGGTAGAATACCCTAGAAATATTCCTTCATCACTCTTGGATTCAATTTTTCCATTTCTATCATCTTTTAAGATATAACATTGACTATAATTTTTTTTGAAATAAATCACATTGCGTGTGTATTCATACCATAGCTCATAAGGTGTCTTCTTGGTGTCTTTCTTCAATGTGTAAATAGAAGTACTGATAGCTTCTCTTCAAAAGATTTGGGTGATCCCTTTCTCTATCATCAATGTCCTTGAACTCAACTATGGATCTGTTCCTTCTTTCAGCAATTTCATTATGCTATGGTGTTCTTGGTGTAGAGACCTGTCTTTTAATTCCATGCTCATTACAAAAGTTAGAGAATTCATCTGAAATAAACTCCCCTCCTCTATATGACCTTAAGCATTTTAACTCCTTACCACTTTGCTTCTCAACCATTACCTTATAACATTTAAACATCTTAAATGCTTTTGATTTACCTTTTAGAAACATGGCTGTCATCATTCTAGAGTAATCATCAATAAAGAGAATAAAACTTGGTCATCGTCGGTAAGCCTCTAACATTTCTTTTTCTTTTAATCTTTATCATGTTGTCAAAGTTCACATGACACAAGGTTTTGTGCCACAACCATATATCTTCATTTGTATCAATCAAACAAGTGGTTTCAGTATCATTCAGATAGAATAAGTTACCTTTTGTCTGCTCACTGGTACCAATTAGATTTCCTAATTTATTGAAGATCTTTGCCTTCTTATTTTCAAATTATATGCTGTGACCTAAATTATTCAACTGAGAAACACTCAATAGATTATAATTCAATCCATTTACTCAATAAGCATTTTCGCATTTTATTCAGTTATTCAACATTATAGTTCCTGTACCTTTAAATGGACAAGGTATGTCACTACCCATTCTTACTGAACCACCTTTATAGTACTCAAAAATCTCAAACTTTTTCTTATCACCGGTCATATGGTGAGTGCAGCCATTGTCTATGATCCATACATCATTTTTACTAACCTTAGATATTAGTGTTGTTTCTACATACCTTTCTTCATCATCATCTGAATTATCTTTTACTGCCACAAACACCATCTTGATGTCTTCATCAGATTCGGTGTCAGTATCATCATCTTTGCATTTTGCTAGGTAACTCTCTTTCTTTCCTTTGTCCTTGTAGTCTCAGGTATCTCTTTTTTCTGATTGTCAGTAGCTTCTGTAATCACCTATGTTAGAATTCTTTTCAAATGATATGTCATTACTTCTATAATCTTTTCTTATGTTAGTACATCTTGCAGCAAAGTGTCCAATCTCTTTACAATTAAAACAAAAAACTGGTAATTTACCTTTGTATTTACCTTTGCCTCTTTGCATTATTCTATCTATAAGTTCTTCAATTTCATCAAGATCATCTTCTTCACTTTCACTTTCACTATCTTTTCTCATAGTGTTTTTATGACTTGATTTACTTATTCTCATAGAAGTTTTGAATGCCAACTCTATATTTGGTAAGACACTATTATCAAAATTGTTCATTTCAAATGAAATCAGTCTGCTAATCAAACTATCTAGAGTAACATTTCTATTTGCTACTGTTCTCATTTCTTGAATGGCAGATACTCTAATAGCATAAGTAGGCAGTCAGGTTCTTAGAATTTTACTTACCACTGTATCTTCTTCTAGTACACCTCCAACTCCTCAGATAACATTGACTACCTCTTTGATTCTTATGCTATACTAAGTGATGTTTTCACCTTCTTTCATTTTGAGATCATCAAACTTTCCTCTAAGGATTTTTGCCTTGGCTCTCAAAACATTATTTTCACCACCATGTACAAACATCAATTTGTCCCGCATCTCCTTTGTAGTTTTGCAGGTTTTGACATCTTCAAATTCAACATCGGAGAGTGAGGAAGAAAGCTCTATATATCATCATGGAATTGTGCTTATTCTTATCTCTCAATTGTTTAACTATTGGTACTCCTATGGGAAAGACATATTCAACATCTAAGTATTGAGTAAAATCATTACCAATATGTAATAAGTCAAGTCTTATTTTGCTTTTCCATGAAGCAAAATTATCTTTGTTCAACTTGGGCACATCTCGTTTGTTCATCTTTTGATCTTTAGCTTAGGTATTGAAACCTTCCTTCTAATAACACAAGATCTGATACCAATTGTTAGTAATAAATGAGAGGGGGGGTGAATCAGTGGCCTCAAAAATAAATCCTTAAATCAACCCTTAAAACTTATAACCACTAATTATGTCTCAAGTTATCTTCTTTTCTACAAGATGTATGCCTTGAAATACTTATATCAATTTACTACTAGTTGGATAGCTCTGTTAATCTTTTTTATGTATGATTACCGATAAGCAGTCATCTATTTACCAAAACATAGTAAATATGAAGAGTATACCAATAAATCCATAAATGCATATGTGAAATGTAAAATAGTAAAATAATAATCCATAAACACATAACACAAGTATTTTAATGTGGAAATCGCTTAAGGGAAAAACCACTAGGACCGATACCCCAAATTTTCACTCTTCTGAAGTGAGCTCTGTTAAGAGACAACCTTGTTAAAGGTTACAAACACACTGTTAGGTGTGACCATGTTAGAGGATTTAGAAATAGTTTGTCAACTAGTATGTAGCATCTTATGCTACCATCCTTGATCAAACACTCACTTGGCATGTCAATAGGTATTGGGCATATCCAATACTACTTTTTTTATCAAACTTTTTGATACTATTTGGGATGTATCTCAATTGTAAAAGACTTTTAAGTCTTACTCGCTTAAGAGGCTTATATGCTTCAATGGTTAAAATAAAACACTAATGATCTATTCATACATACAACTGAATTGCATATTTTCAGATCTATTGTAAGTCCATTACCTCTCTGATCAATATAATCAATTATACCTTTGCTCCACAATTTTCTGCTTTTTAATGCTTGTCTTACTGTTCGTTGGTGTCTACAGAATCTAGCTCTTTGCTTAGCTTTTTTATTAGGATTGAATGAAAACTTTCTTCTCCTTCAAATTTTCTTTAGCATCTTTTCTCTATTCTCTTGTTCACCCCACAATTCGTAATGAATTGAATATGTCTCTATATAGACATGATTTCCTCTTTTCTTGGCTTTTTTTATTCTTGGCGTGTTCCACAATTCTTGCCAATAAATTTAAATAAAATTCTTGATTCATCTCAAAGAGATCTTCTTGCCAATGGGACAAATCAGCTTGAAATCACTTACTTATCTCTGACTTTATCTAGATGATTAAAACAATGATAAGTATCCATTAATTCTCTCTTTAGCTTCTTGACAGCTAAGCATTTTATCATTTTCTGAACTCTCTATTCTGTCGGTCATGATACAGGAGCATCTTGGGTCCTTGGAAATCCTTCCCAATCAAAAATATTTTTACTTTCATTTCAGTTTGTTCTTTGTCACTCGGCTTTTGTTGCTCAACATCCTTGCCGAGTTGCTCGGTCATGCTTTTTGTTGTTGCTTGGCTTTTCTTTTGCCGAGCACTCTGTTTCTCGACTTTGTCTTTGCTGAGTTGGTTTATTTTGGAATTGGTCTTGGTTCCTGACTTCTTTATTTTATTTTTGTAGTTGGGCTATATCTTGGGGATCCGTGTGGACCTAAATCTGGGTCTCACCTTTTTATTTGAGCACTGACTACTTTGTTGGACTTTGGTATATATTCTTTTGTATGTTCTTAGTTTGGTAGCAAGTTTTAGAGAAAGAAGGAAAATGTTAGAATATTAAAAGATCTGAGATCTCTGTTGTAAGAAGATCAAAGTGTAATGCACTCTGATTTATATGGCCATAACTAGGAAGGCCTTATAGCCTGGCATGTATTGAGTTTGATTGATTAATGATAAATACATCGACATTTCTCTTCTCTCACTGTGTTGTGCAATTCCACATTGTATCTGCAAGGTGGTTGATTTTGGGTGTGTCCTTGGCCCCGTCTCCTACTACCCTTGCATTCAGGTGGTATGAGAGCAATTTGGGATCCATGGATCCTGTTGGTACTCCTAAATTTGAAACAAATTTGGAGTGACCATGTTAAAATTTTCAGATAAGCAAAGTAAGTATCCTTAAAATTTTGTGTGAGAAGGCTCAGTTGGAGTGCTTGTAAAAGGGTACCCGTATGATTTTCATGAGGTAAAAATTGGGAAAAGGCTTTAATGCCTTTTATTTGACATATGCAATGGGTTCCAACTCCTAAATTTCAAATCTGACATGTTTAGGGAGTAGTCATTTTGAGGTGGTCACCTAGATCTGCATTTTTGCTAAGTGTCATTTTGTTGTCCAGATCCTACTTTGCTTCTGAATATCTTGCACCCTATTGAGTTTCATAAGCCACCACTTTGGGAATGTGTTTCATGCATATCAAAGAACTTATGTTTTAGATCTCACCTCATTCCAAATCCATTTGATAGGTTTTCATACTTTCGAAAGTTGGTTGCTCAGAACTGTTTGTATTTCTGTTCTGCCTAGAAATCTGAATAGCCCAGTTTGACAGGTTATAACTTTTAAATAGTTGATTCAATTGAGAAAGTGTCTTTTGTACTATGTTCCAGTGGTCACATACTTCATATTTTATAGTTCGTGGATCATGATGAATCCATTTGAGCAATTTGCCAGTCTCATTCCATTGGCACTTTGTTATGTTTCCAAAAGTGGTTGAATGCAGATTTCTGAAAACCTTACTTTGAGGGCCTCCATCTTTTATTAGATGGATAGGTATGGCATCATGATGTGTTCCTAGGTATTTTAATCATGACAATGAACCAATATTTCAAGTTTTCAGATCTTTATGAAATCAGATGACAAGTTTTCAAGAACCATTCTGATAGTGAATAATTATGATTTCCTGAGTTTTCAAGTGCAGAATTGTTAAGTTGACCACTTTGAGGTCTTGAAAATGTGTACCCGGTTGAAAATTTTGGATAATTGAGTTGTCCCTTGTACTGAAAACATAGGAGTACACCTTTCTGAAGATTTACAGATTCCTGCCAATCCATTTATCCACTTTTCCACAGCCTTTCCATTTCCAATTTAATGAAGTTTCTTTGAAAATGCAGAATTCAGATTTAATTGGTATACTTTGTGGTTTCCCTGTTTACACCTGGTTCGAGGTCAAGCATAATTGAAAGTTGATCTACATTGTAGACCTAGGAATGAAATCCTTTGAAGATTTCCAGATTTTGATCAATCCAGTTGATCACTTTGCTTCGCTGATTCCAAATTCAGTTTATACTTTTTCACTGTGTTAAAAATCAGAAAAGGGTTAGGGTGCTATCTTTGCGGATTGGTATCAGTTGAATAATTTTTTTTCAGAATAATAAAACCAAGGATTCATGATCTACATGTGACATTAAATCAGGCTCCAGAGGTTGAGACTTTGAAGGATCTTTTTGATGGATTTGCAAGTTCAGTTTCAGAGGCAGTTTATTCAGTTTGCAGATCGGAAAAGAATTAAGTTTTCAGAATGATCATTTTGCAAGAATGATAACTTTCTGTCTGAGTGAGATTTTGAGGAACCGATCATGACATCTTTCTTATTGCATTTTAATGTACTATTTGACCTTATGGTAAATTTTTTGAGCTTGTTTCAATGTTTTTGCAGCGGTCAATCTGAAAGAGACTTGTGTTGTTTCAGCATTTGCGCCTACACATTTTTCTGAAAAGGCTAAGTTTGCACTGCTATATCTTGGGCCTGAGGATGAATCTGAAGGAGCCCTTTCACATGCATGCTCATTATAGATAAATTAGTCTTCTTTCCAAGTGACGAGGTTAGTTTACTTGTTTTAGTGAATTTTTGAGCCCAGTTCTGGAGGCTAGTTGCCATAATTGTGGTCGATCTACATAAGTGCTAAAATGATTATAAGGGTCATCGGTTTGTACTTAATGTTCAAAATTTAAAATATGGAAGTATAGACAAAAGGAAACATTGCAAGAGGGTTTTCAAATGATGCAAAGCAACAATCAATGCCATCCACCATTCAACATTTTGTCGAATTGTTCACATTGTTAGAATTGTACTTTAATGCCAGTTGCATTCTCATTGGGGATAGCTTGCAACCACAGTGTCAAAAGAACTTTTTAGGTATCTTCTATGTTCTAAATAGATGACAACATCATTCTACGGGGTATCCATTAAATGCATGAACAAAGGGGATATGGCCAATATACATATAGCAATTTCGAAATTAACTGGAAGCATACTCGATTGATCAGCATGGCATTTGATGGATGAGCCCACATTAAAAAAAATAGAAACAATGGCAGGCATATGAATTGGTTAAAATCCAAGCAGAGGTCTACACAATATGAAGAGGTAAAATGGCATGTTACAAGCCACAAACTATATGCTATGGAGGATTAAAGACAGTCCCATGCTGTTTTCTATGGAGATTGTTTATGTTTTAGAAACATTAAAACAGTGAATAGAAAATGCAATAGAGGAGAGATGCTACCCAGCACATGGAGGAAATTTGCAACATTTAAAACATTAAAATCAGAACACTACAAAAAGGGGAAAGATTAAATAAAAATTTGAAAACACAAATTTGCATAAAGATAGAAAAATAGTCATATTATGGGGGGCATAAATTTTTATTCAACCATTGGATGGAGCTCATTTTTGGATATGTTTTCGCAAATCTAATTCTCTAGATTCTCACAAGAGAAATTTTCAACATTATTCCTGGTTCATGAGATACAGATGTCTGTGTGCAGCACTGTCTAAAACTGCCCATAAAATCTGAAAATGGATTATCCCATATGGCTTGTGTTGTGGCATTTTTTGGTATTTATATACCAAAACACTATCTTTATAGGTAAATAAGAGATCCCAGAGGCTCTTGGTGAGCTCTTGAGGGCTGGAGGAATGAAGACATGGGCAGTCCCCTAAATTTTGAGCCCAATTTCAAAAATGGCTTTAAAACTCTCAAGTTCAATATCCCACATTGTTCCTAGTGTAGAATTTTGAAATGTTTATATGTCAAGACACAAACATATGAAATGTGAAGCTGATGAGGAGGCTATCCATGCGTGCACCCAATCATCCAACACCTTAGTTTCTATGCCCAGATGTTGGAGGAAAATAAATTTTGGCGAAAGAAACACATGGCATCCGGTCGCATGGTTGCGAGAAGTTCTGGTCGCACAGTCACGAGAGGATCCAGTCACTCAGTGAGGAGAAAAATTGCAAGTGACTGCCGAAATTTTGAGACTTGGCGACTGATCGCTAGCAGTTAGTCATGCAATCGGAAGATGCTAGGGATAAACCACCGAGACTTGGTGACTGACCGCTAGCGGTTAGTCGCGAAGTAGCTAGATGCCAGAGATGACTGCTGTGATAAGGAGGTAGCCGCTGGTTGCATGGTCGCCAGATGGAATTAGCCACCAGATGCCAGTCACAAGGTCACCCAGGGTTGACAGATAAGTTGAAAATTGCTCGCGACTGTGAGACTAAGTGTGGCCACATGGTCACTAGATGCGGATAGACTGTGATATTGTGGTTGTTGCATGGTTGCCAGATTTAACTGTGGTTAGTAAAATTATTCAGAGACTTAGAGATAAAGGAAGAAGGCTAACTTGGGTTAAAGGCAGAGTAAAGACCAGTTTATGGCAGTGAATCAGCATGTGACACATGTCAAAATCTGGTGAATTCTGGGCAAAATATGCATAAATGTGAGGATTTCAAAGACTTTAGAATGTGCATAGGATAAATTTTAAAGGGAATTTTATAGTTTTTTATTGTAAATCTTCATATGTTTATTCCCGGAGGGTTTTTTGAAGACAATTGAAGTCAGGGGTTTTTGCCAGGGAGATCAAATTCAAGGATGAGAATTAATGGTTAAATTTGCACAGAATGGAACAAATATATTTATTTGTTTTTAAAAGACTTGACAGATGAATTTTTGAGAAGATATTTTCAAAGGGAAATATGACTAGGTTTCAAAGATATTTTGCAGATAGAATCAGATTTGGTGGACTTTTCAGTGGAAGAATGAAAGAGCTATTATGAGGATAAAATCAGATATTTTCTTAGACAGATGGAGTCAGTTATTAAAGGTATATCAGATATTTTGAAAACTTTGAAAGACAAGTAAAATTAGATTTGTGAAGTCACGGGCAGAAAGTTTAGATATTTTGAAAAGAAGGAATGTGCAAAAGGCAGATTTGAGAGAAGGACATATGTAGGCCAGACATAGTTTTTAGGGTTTCTTCTCTTCTTATTTATTCTCTTCTCTTTCTTGTTTTGAGGGTTCTGATTTCAGGTTCCTATTTTGGTTCCTGTTGAGGTTCCTGGTCTTGTTCTTGTTCCTGTATTTGTCTGGTTCAATACAGGTTACCATTGGTTTGGAGATTTTATTTGTAAAGCATACTTCTATTTCATGTTTACTTCTTGAGTTTATTATCTAGATATCTGGAAACAACTTGGATTAATGAGAATACAATGCAGTTCCCACTCATTGTTGTCTTCTCTCTTTTGACTGTGGTTTATGATCTAGTATAGTTCATTTGTAAGGCATTTGAAATATACCTACTACAAGGTAGTGTGTCTAATCATTTGTGAGTCTTTCTCAAGGAGAGAGTTAAATTTTGTAAATTATTTCAGAGAGAAGGACATAGTTGTGAAGATTTGATGAAGAAGTATTGAGTTGAGTAGATTGTTTGTAAGGCATCCAATTTGGATTGTATGAAGTTTGTAAGGCATTCTTCAGTATTGCATTAGTTTTTTATTGTTGACATATGTTTTCATTGACTCTTTGCCCAAGGAATAGGCATTGATCTAGGGTTTTCTATGCAAGTGTTTTCTCCATTTAGTTATACACAAATTAATCAATTTCATCTAGTTTTTAGAACAAATGAGTTGAACTCATTAAGGACTTATATCAGCAGGATATTGTCCATTTTAGTGATTCCTTAGAGAGTGAATCAAAAGGTTAGCCTTCCTTGAGTTTAAACTCAGAAAAAGAAGAAGGATAAACATCCTTATGCCACTATTATTTGTTATTACAGTCATAGTATTCCCTGTTAAGCTCTTTTTCAGATTGGTATCTTATTGATATAATCAGAAATATAATAACATAACAGTGAATACCCAATCCACCATTTAAAGTTTACTTGAAACACAGTGAACTATCTAGGTAATACCTACCTGAGTCTGTGGAGCTCAAAAATGAAGAAGGATATTAGCCAATCCTTAGCAATTAGCCTTTCTCTTGTCAAAAGGGAGTTTGCATTCAATTATAATCAGTATACTATCATTGTAAGGTTGCGGTGCAAGAAAAAGTGCTAACAAATTGGTGAATCTACTGGGGATTAAAAGTGATTAAGTCAGTATAAGTAATTTATAGCCTTGCTTTGCTGAATTATCCTAGAGTCTTGTTATAGAGTCATTGTTTGTAAAAACATATTCCTCAAGCTCTTGTAAAGTGAGTCAAGCCTGTTTGTCTGTCATTGCAAAGTATCTAAAGTCCAAATTTATTGAAGAAATATTTACACAATCTCACTACTGGTGAGTGGCGACTCTGAGCTCTGATTTGCACCAGTGTGCACATTAAAGAAAGATTACAAAAAAGGCAGACTTGCAGTGACAATGACAGCAAATATTTTCTACATGTTTTGAGGCTGATTTGAAGGAGTTCTCAAAGCACATATTTTGCAACAGCTCAAGTATATCCAGGTATTTCACAAATTTTTAATATTTTTCCTTATCAAGTGATTGCAGCACTAAATAAAAAAGGAATAAGGTGTAAAAGAAGTTTACATGTTTCAAGTTTTTATTTGCATTTTTGCAAAATTTGAAGGAAATGTGTAAGAGTGGTAGTTTGTAATCTTTTTCAAATGCTAAGATGTCATATTCTTATGATTGGAGGGGTAGTAATTTTTTTGGGGTAATCCGTTTTGAGGGTATCCATGGATATCCAAATCATATTCCATCAAAGGTTAGGGAGTGTTTTCCAAAGTTTACTGGTTTTGGTGAATAGTCAGCTGAAGATCATTTAGAAAAGTTTGCTGACTTGGTAGACAACCATAACATTTCACATGAGGATATATTGATGAAATTTTTTGTAATATCCTTAGTTGATGTTGCAAGAAATTGGTTTAGGAATCTACCTCATGGCTCAATAGAATCTATGGAAGCATTAGAGGCTTCTTTTATTAAAAGATTTAGTGATTTCGAGCAGCTTAGTGATATAGAACAATACAATGAAGAATAGCACAGTGAAGAGCATGACATATCTGAATCAAAAGATCTTATATTAGAGTTTGATCAAAGAAGAGACAAATATGTTGAGACAAAGGCTCCAAGAAAAGGTGGTATTAATTTTACAAGGACACATGAGCAGAGAAGAAAATGAATCACCAAGTGATATTTACATAAGATTTGTTGATAAGCTAAAAGGCTACGACATCATTTTTTGTCCTTTGAATCTTGTATGGTCAAATTTATTTGTTGAAATTTGTTTTCCTCACACATGCAATTTACCAATTTCTCAGAGGGCAGAATTTTTTTAGAAAGTTATAGAATGGATAAAAGGTTTAGAGGATGCTTCTTCTAAAGATATATCAGATGTTGAGAATAATGATATTGAAACTAAAAATTCTGAGATTATTGAAGAATCTAATGATAAATCTAATAGTGAATCTGAATTTAATGATATTGAAAGTGATAAAGATGAATATATTTTTAGTGATGATGAAGAGTCTACTGCTGGTGAAGATATTGCTGATTATGATATTGATATAAAGCTTTATGAGCAGCAAGACAATGAGAAAGATATATGCAACCAATAAGAAGACAACTATGATGTAGACATGAGTGTTTGTAGTGAGGACATTACACAAGATGATATGGTTTCAGTGGTTTCACTACAAGACTCCAAGAAATAAGAAATTTGCAGCATCATGCAAGAAGACAGTAAGGAGATAAATGAAGAAGATGACTGTTGTTCCCTTCACAGTGAACAAATTGCAGAAATTTTATCTTATGAGTATCTTACATATTCAGGAAATGGAAGCTTTGAACTTTCATGTCCAACACATACTGATTTTGACAAGGAAAATCAATCACTACATTCTGATTTGAACATATGTGATACTGTTTCTTCTTTCACTTCTTCTTCACAAGGCTACAATAAAATTCAGTTTGATTTATCAGAAGATGAGATTTTTAGTGTGGTTTCAGATTTAGCAGATGTGGAAAATCTAAATATGGAGTTAAGTACTGATTTGGATAATAGTATGTATTTTGAATCTTGTCTTGATTCTAAGTTTGCCTTTGAACTATTTAATAGTGGTCAATCAGTGGCTCAAGTTTCATTAGAAAAAATTCAATGTGTTGGTACTTTCCCTCCCACCCACCACTTTTCTTTGAGCTTGTTTAATGATGATAAGCTATGAGGTGCTTCTATTTTTGATGAAGAGGTTATTGCTCCATGTCCTAAGTTTGATGATCATTTTCCAAGTGATGAGGCCTCTCTGGTTTTGCATAGAGATCAAGATATGTTTTCTTTTGAGAGGAAAATGATGGATGTGAAGGAAATTGATGATGCTTGCCCAAGAAATGTGACAAAGGTTGAGTATCCCTCCTTTCAGTTGAATGGTGAGTTTTTCAGTTGTGGTTTACAAATGAAGGAGGATAAATGTCATAGATATCAAAGTATGTTCTTATCTAACGAATGTGACACATATACGCCACAAACAATTCATGATGACAATTTGCCTAATGTTTATAGAAGCTCATATGAAGAATATGTAGATTTGTTTTCATATGATGAGTTGATACATGATGACAGTAGCTTGAATTAGGCAGTTAAGAGTGGCACTGTTATCATATTTTTGAAACATGGGGCAGAGAGATTTGTGTTTGACAGAGGTAAGAGATGATATTAGTTTTGGGGCTTTGGGCCTCTTGTAGATAGTGAAAATATTGTACAATTGCTTTCCCTTTCAGTCGTGTGTTTTCTTTCAGTAGGAGGTTTCCCCATTTTTTGAAAGTTTTGAGAGGTGAAAGTTGAAAAGATGAAAGAGAAAGGATAAAATCTAATTTTGAATTTTTGGGGTGGTCTGCTACTCCAGAGATTTGTGGTTCTCGGTATAAAATTGCATTTAACCATCCTCAGTCAAAGCCACTATTGGTACTCCTAAATTTGAAACAAATTTGGAGTGACCATGTTAAAATTTTTAGATAAGCAAAGTAAGTACCCTTGAAATTTTGTGTGAGAAGGCTCAGTTGGAGTGCTTGTAAAAGGGTACCCGAATGATTTTCATGAGGTACAAATTGGGAAAAGGCTTCAATGCCTTTCATTTGACATATGCAATGGGTTCCAACTCCTAAATTTCAAATCTGACATGTTTAGGGAGTAGTCATTTTGAGGTGGTCACCTAGATCTGCATTTTTGCTAAGTGTCATTTTGTTGTCCAGAGCCTACTTTGCTTCTGAATATCTTGCACCCTATTGAGTTTCATAAGCCACCACTTTGGGAATGTGTTGCATGAATATCAAAGAACTTATGTTTTAGATCTCACCTCATTCAAAATCCATTTTATAGGTTTTCATAATTCCCAAAGTTGGTTTCTCAGAACTGTTTGCATTTCTGTTCTGCCTAGAAATTTGAATAGCCCATTTTGACAGGTTATAAATTTTGACCAGATGATTCAATTGAGAAAGTTCCTTTTGTACTATGTTCCAGTGGTCACATAATTCATATTTTCCAATTCCCAGATCATGATGAATCCATTTGAGCAATTCGCCAGTCTGATTCTATTGGCACTTTGTTATGTTTCCAAAAGTGGTTGAATGCAGATTTCCGAAAACCTTACTTTGAGAGCCTGCATCTTTGATCAGATGGATAGATATGGCATCATGATGTGTTCCTAGGTATTGTAATCTTGACAATGAACCTATATTTCCAGTTTGTAGATCTTTATGAAATCAGATGACAAGTGTTCAAGAGCCATTCTGATAGTGAATAATTCTGATTTCCCGAGTTTTCAAGTGCAGAATTGTTAAGTTGACATATTTGAGGTCTTGAAAATGTGTATCTGGTTGAACATTTTGGATGATTGAGTTGTACCTTGTATTGAAAACATAGGAGTACACCTTTTTGAAGATTTACAGATTCCTGCCAATCCATTTATCCACTTTTCCACAGCCTTTCCATTTCCAATTTAATGAAGTTTCTTTGAAAATGCATAATTTATATTTAATTGGTATACTTTGTGGTTTCCCTGTTTACACCCGGTTCGAGGTTAAGCATAATTGAAAGTTGATCTACATTGTAGACCTAGGAATGAACTCCTTTGAAGATTTCCAGAATTTGATCAATCTAGTTGATCACTTTGCTTCGCTGATTCCAAATTTAGTTTCTACCTTTTCACTGTGTTAAAAATCAGAAAAGGGTTAGGGTGCTAACTTTGCGGATTGGTATCAGTTGAATAATTTGTTTTCACAAGAATATAACCAAGGATTCATGTTCTACATATGACATTAAATCAGGCTCCAGAGGTTGAGACTTTGAAATATATTTTTGATGGATTTGCAAGTTCAGTTTCAGAGACAGTTTATTCAGTTTGCAGTGCGGAAAAGAATTAAGTTTTCAGAATGATCATTTTGCAAGAATGATAAATTTCTGTCTGAGTGAGATTTTTAGGAACCGATCACAGCATCTTTCTTATTGCATTTGAATTTACTATTTGACCTAATGGTAAATTTTCAGAGCTTGTTTCAATATTTTTGCAGTGGTCAATCTGAAGGAGACTTATGTTGTTTCAGTATTTGCGCCTACACATTTTTCTGAAAAGGCTAAGTTTGCACTGCTATATCTTGGGCCTGAGGATGAATCTAAAGGAGCCCTTTCACATGCATTCTCATTATAGATGAATGAGTCTTCTTGCCAAGTGACGAGGTTAGTTTACTTGTTTCAGTGAATTTTTGAGGCCAATTCCGGAGGCTAGTTGCCATAATTGTGGTCGATCTGCATAAGTGCTAAAATGATTATAAGGGCCGCCGGTTTGTACTTAATGTTCAAAATTTAAAATATGGAAGTATAGAAAAAATGAAACATTGCAAGAGGGTTTTCAAATGATGCAAAGCAACAATCAATGCCATCCACCATTCAGCATTTTGTCGAATTGTTCACATTGTCAGAATTGTACTTTAATGCTAGTTGCATTCTCATTGGGGATAGCTTGCAACCACAGTGTCAAAAGAACTTTTTAGGTATCTTCTATGTTCTAAATGGATGACCACATCATTCTATGGGGTATCCATTAAATGCATGAACAAAGGGGATATGGCCAATATACATATAGCAATTTCAAAATTAACTGGAAGCATACTCAATTGATCAGCATGGCATTTGATGGATGAGCCCACATTAAACAAAATGGAAACAATGGCAGGCATATGAATTGGTTAAAAGCCAAGTAGAGGTCTACACAATATGAAGAGGTAAAATGGCATGTTACAAGCCACAAACTATATGCTATGGAGGATTAAAGATAGTCCCACGCTGTTTTCTATGGAGATTGTTTATGTTTTAGAAACATTAAAACAGTGAATAGAAAATGCAATAGAGGAGAGATGCTACCCAACACATGGAGGAAATTTGCAACATTTAAAACATTATAATTAGAACACTGCAAAAAGGGGAAAGATTAAATAAAAATTTGAAAACATGAATTTGCAGAAAGACAGAAAAATAGTCATATTGCAGGGGGTATAACTTTTTATTCAACCATTGGATCGAGGTCATTTTCAGATATGTTGTCGCAAATCTAATTCTGCAGATTCTCAATGGAGTGATTTTAAAAATTCTTCCTAGTTCATGAGATACAGACGTCTGTGTGCAGCACTGTCTAAAACTACCCATAAAATTTGAAAATGGATTATCCTATATGGCTTGTGTTGTGGCATTTTTTGGTATTTATATACCAAAACACTATCTTTATAGGTAAATAAGAGAACCCAGAGGCTCTTGGTGAGCTCTTGAGAGCTGGACGAATGAACACATGGGAAGTCCCATAAATTTTGAGCCTAATTTTGAAAATGGCTTTAAAACTCTCAAGTTCAATATCCCACATTGTTCCTCCTGCATAATTAAAAAATGTTTATATGCCAAGACACAAACATACGAAATGTGAAGCTGATGAGGAGGCTATCCATGCGCGCACCTAAACATCTGATGCCTCAATTTCTATGCCCAAATTTTGGAGGAAAATAAATATTTGTGAAAGCAACACATGGCATTTGGTCACATGGTTATGAGAAGTTCTGGTCATACAGTCGCGAGAGGATCTAGTCACTCAGTCGCGACAAAAATTGCAAGTAACTGCCAGAATTTTGAGAATTGGTGACTGACCACTAGCGGTTAGTCAGGCAGTTGGAAGATGTTAGGGATAAAACGTCGAGACTTGGTGACTGACCGCTAGTAGTTAGTCGTGAAGTAGCTAGATGCCGGAGATGACTGTTGCGACAAGGAGGTAGCCGCTGTTCACGTGGTCACAGATGGGATTAGCCACCGGATGCTAGTCGCGAGGTCGCCCAGGGTTGATAGATAAGTTAAAAATTGCTCACGACTATGAGACTAACTGTGGTCGCGTGGTCGCCAGATGCGGATAGACTTTGAGATTGTGGTTGTTGCATGGTCGCCAGATTTAACTATGGTTAGTAAAAGTATTTAGAGACTTAGAGACAAAGGAAGAAGGCTAACTGGGGTTAAAGGCACAGTAAAGACCAGTTTATGGCAGCGAATCAGCATGTGACACATGTAAAAATCTGGTGAATTTTGGGCAAAATATGCATAAATGTGAGGATTTCAAAGACTTTAGAATGTGTATAGGATAAATTTTAAAGGGAATTTTATGGTTTTTTATTGTAAATCTTCATATGTTTATTCCTGGAGGGTTTTTTGAAGACAGTTGAAGTTAGGGGTTTTTGCGAGGGAGATCAAATTCGGGGATGAGAATTAATGGTTAAATTTGCATAGAATGGAACAAATATATTTATTTGTTTTTAAAAGACTTGACAGAAGAATTTTTGAGAAGATATTTTCAAAGGGAAATATGACTAGGTTTCAAAGATATTTTGCAGATACAATTAGATTTGGTAGACTTTTCAGTGGAAGAATGAAAGAGCTATTATGAGGATAAAATCAGATATTTTCTTAGACAGATGGAGTCAGTTATTAAAGGTATATCAAATATTTTGCAAACTTGGAAAGACAAGTAAAATCAGATTTGTGAAGTCACCCATAAGGTTCAGATATTTTGAAAAGAAGGAATGAGTAAAAGGGAGATTTGAGAGAAGGACAGATGTTCGCCAGACATAGTTTTTAGGGTTCCTTCTCTTCTTATTTATTCTCTTCTCTTTTATATTTTGAGGGTTTTGATTTTAGGTTCCTATTTTGGTTCTTGTGGAGGTTCCTGGTCTTGTTCTTGTTCCTATATTTTTCTGGTTCAGTACAAGTTACCATTGGTTTTGAGATTTTATTTGTAAAGCATACTTCTATTTCATGTTTACTTCTTGATTTTATTGTCTAGATATTTGGAAACAACTTGGATTAATGAGAATACAGTGCAGTTCCCACTCATTGTTGTCTTGTCTCTTTTGACTGTGGCTTATGCTCTAGTATAGTTCATTTTTAAGGCATTTGAAATATACCTACTACAAGGTAGTGTGTCTAATCATTTGTGATTCTTTCTCAAGGAGAGAGTTAAATTTTGTAAATGATTTTAGAGAGCAAGACATAGTTGTGAAGATTTGATGAAGTATTGAGTTGAGTAGATCGTTTGTAAGGCATTCTTCAGTATTGTATTAGTTTTTTATTGTTGACATATGTTTTCATTGACTCTTTTCCCAAGGAATAGGCACTGATCTAGGGTTTGCTATGTAAGTGTTTTCTCCATTCAATTATACACAAATTAATCAATTTCATCTAGTTTTTAGAAAAAATAAGCTGAACTCATTAAGGACTTATATCAGCAGGATATTGTCCATTTTATTGATTCCTTAGAGAGTGAATCAAAAGGTTAGCCTTCCTTGAGTTTAAACTCAGAAAAAGAAGAAGGATAAACATCCTTATGCCACTATTATTTGTTATTACAGTCATAGTATTCCCTGTTAAGCTCTGTTTCAGATTGTTTTCGGTCATTTGAAGATTGGTATCATATTGATATAATTAGAAATATAATAACATAACAGTGAAGACCCAATCCACCATTTAAAGTTTACTTGAAATACAGTGAACTATCTAGGTAATACCTTCCTGAGTCTGTGGAGCTCAAAAATGAAGAAAGATATTATCCAATCCTTAGAAATTAGCCTTTCTCTTGTCAAAAGGGAGTTTGCATTCAAGTATAATTAGTATACTGTCATTTTAAGGTTGCGGTGCAAGAAAAAGTGCTAACAGATTCTTCTTGTAAACTCTAAAGATATTTGTTGTAGGGTGGCAGGTTGTGATCTGACCTTCCATTGCAGAGAGTTTCAAGATGGTTTGTGGGAGAGGAAATGTTGATCAAGGTCTAGCTGATATGCTTAGACAAATGGTTGTAAGATTGGAAGCTGTAGAGATATCCCAACGTAGAGGAAGACATCTTGAAGATGTTAGTGATGATGAATTTGAAGAGGTTCAAGGTGAAGCTGCACCTGCACCTGTTATAGATCAAGAAGAGGAAAGATTCCTGAGAGCTTTGACGAGCTTGAAGTCTGCACGTCAGTTTATTTCCCTTGAGTATAGTGGAAAATTAGATTATGACGAATTGGTTGAATAGATCACTGAGATGGAAAAATATTTTGAATATGAGAATGTTGTAGAAGACAAGAAGGTCAAGATTGCAAGCACAAAACTGAAAGGTCATGCATCCTTATGGTGGGAACATCTACAGTTGGATAGAAAGAAGAAAGGTAAAGAAAAAATCAAGGCATGGGATAAGATGGTGAATGAATTGAAAGGAAAGTTTCTTCCTTGTGATTATCAGATTAACCTAGTTTAGAGAATGCAAAGTTTGAAGCAGAAGGACAAGTCAGTCAAAGACTATAGTGAAGAATTTTATAGATTGGACATCAGATCTGGACATGTTGAAGATGAAGTGGAAAGAGTTACAAGATATCTGAATGGCTTGAGAAGTTTCATACAAGATGAAATCAGTTTGGTCAAGATGGAAGGAATTGAAAAGGCATACCAATTTGCCCTAAAAGATGAAGAAAAGTTGAACAGAAAATATGAACAAAGACAAAGAGGTAGATGCGGTAGATTCCCTAGAGGAAGAGGTAGATCTCATGGTGAAAATAGTAGATCTGAACCAGACAAGTCAAATATAGACACTAGTCAAGACAAAGGAAAGACTGAATGGAAAGGTGGAAATTCATACAAAGGAAGAGGTAAGTATTCCAGAGGTGGATATAGCAGAAGAGGGTTCGAAGTAACTTGTTACAATTGTGGTGAAGAAGGACACAAATCCTTTGAATATACACATGCAAGCAAGAAAGGTGGTAGCAGTAGTAGAAACACATTAGTGCAAGAAGAGTCATCAAATGAACCTGAGAACCTCACAATCTAAAGGATACTATGGAGTGAGAAAGATAAGCAAGATCCTGTCATGAAGAATTTGTTCAAAACTAAATGTAGGGTTGCAGATAAGGTTTGGAAAGTCATTGTTGATAGTGGAAGCTTAGAGAATCTAGCATTAGAAGAAATGGTCTCAAATTTTAAGTTAGAGAGGATGAAGCATCTGAAACCCTATCAAATCTCATGGATCAAGGATGAGCACACATTAATGGTAAGTGAACAATGTTTTGTAAATAAAAAAATTGGAAAGTATTATGACAAGGTGTTATGTGATATTATGCCAATGGATTGTTGTCATATTTTGTTGGGTAGACCATGGCAGTATGATAGACATGCTATACATGATGGAAGGTTGAATAGATATTCTATTTGGGTTGATGGGAAGAAGCAAATTTTGTTACCTTTGATTGAAGAATCTATTGATGAGTTATGTACATCTGTGAAATTTTGTCTGATGGAAGGTAGACGGTTTGTTAAAAACCTAAAAAGAGATGATATTTGTTATGCTTTGATTCCTAACAAACCAAGTAAGAATGCAGAAGATGACATACCTACAGAAGTTGAGAAGTTGCTGACTGAATACACAGAAATCAATTCAGATAATGTACCTAATGATTTTCCACCAATCAGAGATATCGATCACTGTATGGATCTAATTCCTGGAGCTAGTTTACCAAATAAAGCACCACATAGGTTGACACCTACCGAGAATGAAGAGCTTAATCAAAAAGTTTATGAGTTGTTGAACAAAGGCTTAATAAGAGAAAGATTGAGTCCATGTGTGGTACCTATTGTGTTGGCACCTAATAAGAATAAAGAATGGATAATGTGCACTGATTCTAGAGCAATAAACAAGATCAAAGTCAAGTATAGGTTTCCTATACCAAGAATGGATGACATAATGGATTGTTTGAGTGGAGAAAAGTATTTTACCAAAATTGATTTAAAGAGTGGATATCATCAGATCAGAATCAAAGAAGGTGATGAATGAAAGCCTGCTTTCAAGACAAAAGAAGGTTTGTATGAGTGGTTGGTTATGCCTTTTGGTTTAACTAATGCACCAAGTACATTTATGAGATTGATGAATGAAGTTTTGAAGAAATTCTTTAACAAATGTGTGATTGTATACCTTGATGATATTCTGATATTCAGTAAAACCAAAGAAGAACATTTGATGCATATAAGACAAGTGCTATAGAGGTTGAAAGAGGAAAAGTTGCAGATAAATTTGAAGAAATGTTCCTTCATGAAAGAAGAATTTGTATATTTGGGTTTTGTGATTTTAGCTGATGGTTTGAAGATGGATCCAGAGAAGGTCGAAGCTATACTTAGTTGGCCTACACCTAAGAATGTTATTGAGGTAAGAGAATTTCATGGATTGGTAATTTTTTACAGGAAGTTTATCAGAAATTTTAGTTCTATTTGCAATGCTATGAATGATACAATGAAAGGAGACAAAAGAGAGTTCAAATGGACACGTGGAGCTGATAAGAGTTTTGAAGCTTTGAAGTTGAAGGTTGCTGAATTACCTGTGCTAGCCTTACCTGATTTTAATAAGGTATTTCAAGTTGAATATGATGAAATTGGAAGTGCAATTGGAGTTGTGTTGACTCAAGAAGGCAACCCTATTGCTTTATTTAGTGAAAAGTTGAATGATGCAAAAAAAATTTTTTTTGTCTATGATCAAGAATTCTATGCTATTGTGCAAGCTATGAGGAAATGGAGGCATTACTTGATGCCAAATGAATTTTTGTTGTATACTGATCATAAGGCTTTATAGTATTTGGGTAGCCAAAATAAGTTGAATCAAAGACATATGAAATGGGTAGAGTATTTGGAGAGTTTTACATTTGTGATTAAGCATAAGAGTGGAGTATCTAATAGATTTGTTGATGCATTGACTAGAAGAAGATCTCTATTGACTAAAATGAGAATTGAATTTCTTGGCTTTGATGACATGAAAAATTTGTATGAAAATGATCTTGATTTTTCAGAGCAGTGGAGAGTATGCAGAGCACCTAATACAAATAAATCAAGTAAGTATGAAGACTATTTCATTAAGGAGGATATGTTGTTTAAATGAATTTAGTTATGTATATTGAGAGGATCAATGAGAACTAATCTGATAAAGGAGAAACATAGTAGTGGATTGGTTGCACACTTTGGCATTGATAAAATGTTGAGTTTGCTAAAGGAGAGGTATTTTTTGCCTCAGTTGTATAAGGATGTGTAGAAATTTGTGGAGTCTGTCAAATTGCAAAGGGAGTGAGTCAAAATATTGGATTGTATACACCTATTATTGTTCCTGAGAAACCTTGGACTGATATCAACATGGATTTTGTTCTTGGACTTCTGAGGACAGTAAGAGGTAATGATACTATATTTGTTGTTGTGAATATATTTTCTAAGATGACACATTTTATACCATGTAAGAAAACATCAAATGTAGTTCATATAGAAGATCTTTTCTTTAAGGAGATTTTAAGATTGCATGGATTACCAAAGAGTTTCATCTCTGATAGAGACAGTAATTTTGTAAGTTATTTTTGGAGAACAATTTGGAAGAAGCTGAATACTGAGTTGAAATTTAGTTCTACATTTCATCCATAGACTGATGGACAAATAGAAGTGGTAAACCAAAGTTTGGGTAACCTGTTGAGATGTTGAGATGATGTCATTAATTTTTCCATTAGTACACTTAGTGAAAAACATTGACAAAGATCACCAGAAGACTACAAGCATTACCGATAGACTACAAGCATTACTGGTGAACAACAAGAATACCTGACATAACACAGAGGTCATGAAAAATGATAAGTATGGAATTGACTAATGAACACTCACAAGTGTTGCACCGATGAAGTGAATAGGACATCAATGATAGGTCAATAACATAACATTGAGATCGTCACCGATGATACAGTTTTGAAAACAAAACTGACGGAATAAAAAAGGAATAACCGATAAACAGTTCAAGAAAGGAACACTGATGACAAAGAAACCCGACCGTTAGAACTGACAGTCAGTTAGAGAACTTGCAAAAAGTGGATCTGAGTTTTACACGTCAGATAAAGCAATGTAATTCTATTTATAGAGTTTTAATTTGTTTTAAATCATAACTTAAGGGTCAAGCAAGCTTTATGTAAATTTTTTAAAGCATCCTAACAGATCTAAAACATATCTAACTAAAGATCAAGGTCAAGTTGTAAACCTTGGATCTAGAGTTAACTTGCGAAGTGTGAATCAAGAATTGAGCCAAAATCTAGTATAAATAGATGTTCAAATCAATTGTGATTTTTGAATTCATTGTTGTTGATAGCCATGAAGAGAATCTAAGGAGAAGAAGGTAGAATTCATGCAAAGTTCAGAAATAGATCACATCAGTTGTCAAGAACACACAGACGATACCGACGAGCAGATAAAGGTATTATTCAATCATGGAAGGATGATTACTTATATATATGTGAAGCTTAATAAGATCTGTCATCAAAAATTAGAGATTGCATGCATCATCAGATCAAAGACTTATGTAGTTGCATTCTAACAAGTGCATCACATCTAAAATCCTTTTGTAGAAGGTGGACTTAATCGTTCTTTACTAAATCTCTTAACAGAGTGCACACTTAACAGTGTTGCTAAAGCTTCAAATGAAGTATATCTTGACAGGTCTCCACTATAATACTCCTAACAGGGTAGGTCATCAGAAGTGACCAATTGTAAGTGTTAACCAACCCCTTCTTATTTGCAGATAGTGAAGTCTTGTGGGTAACAACCCCACCAAAGTTTTTACTTCCTAATAGGAGTTTTCAGCGATATCATATCTTGTGTTATGTGTTATCTATTTTCATGAATGTTTCTTTTATGGTTACATACTACAGAACTTATGATATGATTGCATATACAGAAAGAAAAATGAACAGTTAGATAAGATAATTTATAAACTGATGATTAAGGGTTAAATGGGCTAACCAAGAAAAAGTTATAGATGTACTGATTCACCCCTCCCCTCTCAGTACATCATTCCAATATAATTCCAACAGTTGGTATCAGAGCTAAGTCTCTCTCTTGAAAAGCTTAAAGACTTGAGATAAAAGATTGGAGCAATGGACAAGTTCAAACTGGACATGACTATTGAGAATGAGCAGTTACAAATGCAAATAAACTATGAGCAGTATAAGGAGGCGAAAATAAAATTGAGAAAATTTCTTGATGAAAGAAATATTATGGCAACCAGACTGAATGAGAAAGACTACAAAGAATTGGAAATACTAGATTACTTTGAAACATCATAATCATCAATGAGAAAAGCTTCAGATGCATCAGTTGAAGAAATTACAAGTATAAAAGACATCAATCTACATCTGACAGATCAAATCAAAATGCTACAAATTGGTCAAGAGAATCAAATGGTGAAAATGATTGATGTCATAAATGATGTAAGAAAAGATAAAAATGAAATAACTCTACCCATTGATGATAGGAGAAAAATTATAGAGAAACTACAAGAGAAAGAATCAGAGATTATAAGACTCACTAAGCATCACCATGAGGTTACCAACCAGATAATTCTTATGATTCAAGAAGAAAAAATATTAAATATAAAACTCATTGAAAGAATACAGATCATGTAGGTGAGCTAAGAGAAGAGAACCAAAAATTGAAGCATGAAATCAAATTCCAGAATCAACACAATGAATTAATTGAAAAGGCTGACGATAGAAACAAAAGGATGGATGATTTTATTGATGGACAAAGGAGAGTCAATAACTACACAGGATTAGGGTACAATGAGAATGTTGAATTTTCTAATCAACCAAATCAAAGGAATTCTTTCACAAACCCAAGATCCAAGAAGCTGTCATGCAATCATTGTAGAAAACTAGGCCACACTTCAAACACCTGTAGAAGCAAAATGAAAGGTATTTCTCAAGAATAATCTACATTTGTTGGTAATTGTTATAAATGTCAGAAAAAAGGACACAAGGCACATGAGTGCAGATCCAAAGTGACAAATCCAAAGAGAAAAACTTATATGGAAAAATACTGTCCTACATGCAAAATGAATGGGCATAGGCATAAGGAATGCTGGAAAAAGAACAACAAGGCATGGACACCAAAGGGAACTGATAAAAGCTACAAACCAACAAGAGTAGGTAACTCATATGTTTGGGAATATAACAAATGGGTAAACTACATAGAATGTGGAAGGTATGGTCATATTGCTGACAACTGTATGAGAAAGTGGACTAGAAGGTCAAGAGGTTGGACCAATCTAGGTATGACATGTTTACATTGTCATAAGGTTGGACATGTGATAAAATATTGCAAAGACTGAATGACAGACACAAGTGCACATCCCAATGGAAATACCATTGATGACATCAAAAGAATGAGAAACAAGATGTGGGTAAAAGCCACAAACACTGAAGGTGCTGGAACAAGCAATGCAAATGGTGACACCTCATCCAATGGATCCGGTTGTTAGATTAGGCTGAAACCTAATCTCCCAAGATCACCTGCATGTAAACCTATCACAAGGAAGAAGGAAAGACAAAAGATAAAAGAAGGTATGGAGGCCAAAAATCCAGAGACATCATATCCATGTTCAAAGAATGAATTTATATTATGAACAAAATGATTACAATACAATATCCTTACTAAAATGCAAAGCAGTGAATCCTTATAAAAGGATACCGAAACCCTAAAGGGGAAAACCCTAAAGAATAATAAGAAGATTAAGTTTAACTTAAGCGTAGAGTATAATAGACTAATAACTAAATTAATTAATTATTAGCTATAATATGACTACTCTAACACCCCCCCTTAAGTGTAACTTAGGGAGAAGCTAAACAACAAAAGACTAAAAGATGCATGAAAACAAAATGCAAGAAAGGAACTATGGGTCCCAGCAACTAGGCCTGATTAGGTACCCAAGTATAAGAAATAAAATAGATAAAGGAAACTGAGCCTTCAATCTAGGGAAAGTCCCAAAGAAAGGAACAAGAAAGAGCAAGAAGCATATCCGAAGCATGAAGCTGTAAACAATGTCAGAAGTAACTGCTGGAACCCCCACTGAAGTGCATGACCAGGTAGAGAAGACAAAGTCTGAAGAGCTGATCAATTGAACCAAGGAAGCAATAGAACCAACAGTTGAACCCCCCCCCATAATGCTAAACAGGGAGAGGTGATAGGAACACTGAAATGCAATGCTAGAAACATCTACAGAAAGAAGAATCAGGAATACCAACATTGCAACAAAAGTACAAGCATAGGATAAAGGGTGCTATCACCGACACACAACATGGACTAATGTCATGGAAGGTACGCTTACTTGACAAAGGTGGATGAGCACAAAATGGCAAAACATCAAAACCCCCCATGGCACTTTATAACTGAGTGCGAGTACAAAAACCACACAAGGTGCTCAAAATCTCAGATATGCAAAAGTAGGCATTTTATCTCAGTGCGTTTACAGAAAAAAAAAAAGCTACAGAAGAGAAGCATACAATCTCAGAAGTCAGAAAGAAGAGTGAGCCAGAAGATCAAAATAAGAGATCCCAAGACCTATAGAACCCAAGTAATTTGCCAGAGTGTAAAAGTGAAAAACTCAGAGGAGAAAGAACCTAGAGTAGAATCTAGATAAAATACCCTTGCAACTAAAAAGTTCACAGAACCAGCTTTCTGACGATATCTGGTTTGCCAAAAACAGAGTCTGGATGAGCAAGATATGGCTCCCAGAAGGAAAAAGGCAGATATCAGACTTTAAGAGCAAAAAACACTATTAAAACATCAGAGCCAAAAAACCTAATCACCATAATCAGAAAGATCTCAAAAAGAGCTTTTTGACAATATAACAAAGTCCAAAAAAGGCCTCTGTATGCTCCAGATAGAGCGAAAAGGGTGAGAAGGGCCCAAACAAGCTCAAAATCTAGGTTTTAAGCCCCTGGGGCTAAAAAAAATAGGCCCCCTAGGTGCATGGTGCATGTAGGGGGTTGGGTCGGAGCCCCTAGTCACCAATGTGACCAGCTGCTGGCGATAAAATCCTGCGGGGGCTAAACATCGCCCGGGCGGCGCAAAGGCAGTGTGGATGCCGGCGTAGCGGCTATCGGTGGGGTTACCAGCAGAGCGGCTATCAGCGGGGGCTAGGAGGTGATGGGGGCCAGGAGGTGGCTGGGCAGTTGAGCAGTGACCACAGGTGGGTGGGCCGCTGTGGCCAGAGGAGCAGGGGCCGACGGTGGGCTGTTGGAGCTGTGTAGGGTGGCGGGGGCCGCGGAAGAGGTGGCGGTGGAGCCGCTACTGGAGGAGCTTAGAGCGGTGGTGCGGTGGCATCTTTGAAAAATACACAGCCCGTGCATTAAAAAAGCAAAAAAACTTTTAAAAAATAGGTTTTTTGTAATTTTTTTAAATTTTTTTCTCAGTTTCGGTGTCGTACAGCACTGGAAACCAAAAAAATTTTGCCTCCAGAGCCCAGATGTCCAAAATGGACAAGTTTTATATGTATTATAGGGTTTTTGGGAGCTCTGAGCTCAATGGAGATGTCCGTTTGAGCTCAAAGTGACCAGAAACAAAACCCAAAACAAAAAATACATAGAAAACCTATGAAACCCTTGAAAACCTTCTATTTCTGGCATGCTTCAACAAAACATGAATAGCGAGCAGCAAGCGAGCTCTGATACCATGTTAGATTAGGCTGAAAGCTAATCTCCCAAGAACACCTACATGCAAACCTGTCACAAGGAAGAAGCAAAGACAGAAGACAAAAGAAGCTATGGAGGCCAAAAAGCCAGAGACATCATATCCATGTTCAAAGAATAATTTTCTATTATGAACAAAATGATTACAATACAATCTCCTTACTAAAATGCAAAGTGGTGAATCCTTATAAAAGGATACCGAAACCCTAAAGGGGAAAACCCTAAAGAGTAATGAGAAGCCTAAGTTTAACTTAAGCGTAGAGTATAATAGACTAATAATTAAATAAATTAATTATTAGCTATAATATGACTACTCTAACACCAGTGACATCACTACATCCAACTAGATTGCACAAGTAAGTATGGAACTGCATTATGACAAGTTACATTATACATTGGTTCCATCACACATAGTTTATATTGTAATATTAGCATGAATAAAGATGCAATATATTATTATTTGCTAAATTATTGAAAAGCAACTATCGGTTATTGGGCACAATTTGCATTGGTGAACACTCACAGAATAGTTAGTACTACTTACTTGAATGTATCGGTCATTACACAATCTAAGTGTAAACCGACAGATATCAGTGAACGTTGAATCAACAAAAGTTGTCTTCACAACCTCACCGACAATCATCGGTGAAGTCTCCAAAACCGTTAGCTACCCCAATGCTTTGCATAGAAACTGAAGATGTTATGAATGTCTCTACCGACAAAATTAGTCATCATAAACTGATGTGTTGGTAAGCATTAATGACAACTTAGGGCACAAAAAGGTTATAAAAGCTTGACGGGTAAACTCATTTTCACACTCATGATTTTTGAGCAGAGCAGAGCAGACTAGAGTGATTTAAGAGAATTTTGTAAAGTGACCAAGCAGAAATCAATTTGACATGAAGTATTCACATTCACATGCAATCACAGAGAATCTGTAAGTAAAAAGACTCACCAACCGCACTGTTTTATTTGTGATAAGCCCTAAATTTCTACAAATAAGATGGCATCGACTTCTAGAGTTGATAAAATTAAGTATGATAAGAAGAAATCCTTCAAGCTTGTCAGTAGAGGCTTGTGTGCTGAACCTAAATACAAGTTACACCCTGAAATAGCTTCACAACCTGATAATTCTGGAGCATTCTCCATAATCCCACCTAGGGTTTTACTGGTAGCAGACATAAAGTCCTATATTCACTATAAGATCCCAGAAATAGGAGATCTAGAACTAGATAATGCCTATAGGGCACTATCTGATGATGCTAGAAAGCTCAAAGAAGAGCACAAACACTTGGAAGTAAAGGGACTCACAAATGCACTGCATTTTCCCAAGGTCTTCAAAATAGAATGGATAAAGATTATTCTTAGCAGAGTCCACAACAAGACTCTATGGCTAAACAAGCCAAAGGAAATAACAAAGCATGTTATTCATACAATTACTGGTTATCCTACAACCGATAAACCACAGGCTCACAAGCACCCATCTCTGGCAGAAGTGGAAAAACTGACTGGTACTAAATCAGATAAAAGAGCACTAAAGGTCAACACCATTACTGACATAGAGCTAAAGTTTGGAGCATGTGTTGTTGGATATAAGATCTTCCAAGAAATCCTAATGAACATCATATCTAGTACTGCTATGAGCACAACATACAAGATTATCAAACAGGGGATGAAGATGGATCTTGCAGAGATCTTGTTCAATCAATTGGAGGAGAACATGTGCACAATAAGGTCTTCAAGGAAAAACACTTGTAATTTTGGTTCCCTCATAATGTGCATATTCCTTTACTTTGAAGAATACTTTCCTTCCATTAGAAAATTTGCATGGGACACAAGCAGACCCATAACCATTCAGATAAGTGAATTCATAGAATCACTAGGAACAGATTTTGATAATTTCATGCATGAGTATTTCAAAACCATAAAGGAAATTCTGCAAGCAAGAACTAGAATTCCTGAGAATCTGATAGAGGAATAGCAAGAAGAAATATGTTTCATGGTAGATACTAATTTCACATACATACAAGCAATAGTTCCAAGGAAATCATGGCTTTCAAAATTGGATTATGAAATCAAAATAGGATTAGCCAATGAGTGCATTAAGGCACTATTAAATGAACCAATAGACAACAAGCAACTAAGATTTGGTACCTGTGAAGAGGCCAAATAGAAGATTAAAACAAATCTTGTTGTCAAGAAGGTAGTAAAATAGTCAAAAAGAATGGTGAAGAATTTGAAAAAGAACTTGAATATATATTCTAAAGGAGAAGAAGAAAGATGAGGTGAAGAGGAACAAGAGGGTAAGGAGGAACTCACTGAGGACCAGCTTCCCATAGGTGATACAACAGAGAAAAATGAATCAGAGGCAGAGAATGTTAGAATAGTCCCAAAGGATGATTGAGAGCGGGGGGTGAATAAGTTATTAGTAACTTTAATTATTTTTCTTCTTTAACTTCATAATACAACAAAGTAAATGCTTACTCAAATAACATAGTACACAACACACAATTTGATTATGGGGAAACCAAATGGTAAAAACCCCAGTGGGAATTAGCACCCACAATGAACTATACTTGTTTATAGTAATCCCTGTTAGAAGATATTTGAAGCCTGTTAGGAGTTGTACTTTATAATGCAATAAGTATAGTGACCTAGTTAAGGGTAGAACTTTGTTAGGAGTCTTTTACAAATAACCCTGTTAGGGGTGGTGGACTCACTGTCCAAAAGCTCACTGCTTAATGGTGAAGGCTACAACCTTCTATATAACAGATATGCACTATATCTGATGATGAACTATAGAGTAGACCTGCTATCTTGATTAGTTCTAGTGTATTACAATCTTTCACTTCTTCTTCACATAGACTCTTGATGAATGAACCACATCTGATATTTTGATCTGTACATCTTCTATCTCTTTTCATATCATTCACACTTAGCGTACCACAATTGACTTGATATAAGTATCTTCCTCAAAGTATGAGATCATGGGACCTATAGGAAAAATATTCATAAAATCCTTGTCGGCTCTACTAAGCATGCAAGCATAATTACAACCGCGCAAGTATAAACTGAATAGACGTGACGCTTCACTAAGTCAGCCTCACCAAATTAACTCTAACTTTGCAATCTTCTTGAAACATGTTTGGCGCCTTTAGATAACTATCATCAACCTATAACTAATCATGAATATACACATGCATATCCTGAAGATATGTGTAACTCAAGAAACACGTTACATACGTCGGCTCTGAACAAATACTCTTCCAGAACTGTAACTGCCAATAAAAAAATTACACAACTTGATTGAAACATCATATCTGGATCTGCGTGTATGAACATAACATAATAAACATGTCAACAACATGTAGCTAACCATGCAAGTCTTCATGTCATCATTCTGATAAGTACATACAAAATTACTACTGTGTATTATATGTTGTCATAAATGACAAACATACAATCAATCAACTCAACAAAATCAAATCTCCAACAATCTCCCCCTTTGAAAATGATGGCAACATATGATATAAAAAAAACTCTTATGTTCATGGTGTCCACTTTCTTTTACAATCTTCTCAATATCCTCATCAAACATTTCTCTATACTGCTGCAGTTCTTCTTACTATGTTTTTGTTCCATGTATATACTCCCCCAGAGTATATGCTCCCCCTTAGTACATACTCCCCCTTTGACATCAATGGAAAAGGGTGCCATAGATCTTTAGGCATAGGTACTATTGGTTGTATTCCTATTTTTGTTTGTTTTCCCTAAAGTTTTGTTGCCTTCGTGCTGAGTTCTATCCAAAATTAGCAAGTCTCTCTCATTCTTGAATTATCCCTGTGAAATTTCTGTGTTGTTAGGTCAAAATCCACATGAACAATGAAAAAACCCAAAACCCTAAGCTATCTTCTAAGTCAAAATGAAAAAAATCCCTAAAATGACAATCAAGTTTCTAATTTTGCATTACCTTTTTGAGAAACTTAATTCATGTGACTTTTTCAATGGTCGCCTAGTTGCTTGATCCTAGAAGCATTTTCTATTTTGTGCCGAGACTTGGTGATTAACTATTGTAAGGATGTCTCAGAAAGAAAAAAAAATATTCCTTATGTGTTATGAGACTTGGAAAAACCCTTTAGTCATGAAGTCTCAATGCAGAAACATGTCACTAGGCAACATCTAAGCAAGCAGTTAAGTTGTGGTGTCGTGCAAAGTATCATGTAGTTAGTGAATTTTCATGAGACTTAGCGATTACTTCAGTCGTGGGGTCTCCAAGTCAGAACGCAGTAAAGTGACATGTTAAATGTTTATGTCGCGTAGTCTCTAAGTAAAATGATAGTTGAATAAAAGATGTCAAGACTTCATGACAAACCGCAAGGTGTTTAGAATATATGGTGATCGGGTATTCCCTAGTTTAAAATGCTAAGTCAGTTTTTAATCAACGATTCAGCAGACAAACAATTAAATGAGACACGTGTTCACAATGAGCAGAATAAAGGCTAGTAGCATGGTCTCCCAAAAGGAAAAAGTTATTTGGTGATTAAGAGACTAAAAGGTATAATGTTATATATTTTTGTGTAGTCTCCAAATGATTTAAGGCTTTTAAAATATACTCAGCAACTTAGCAGAGCTGTCAGATGCAGGATGGGAAAAGATCAACGGTAGTCTCTAAGTCTCCATCAAATTTTCATGAGAGTAAAAAGTGCTCGCGACAATGAGATAGCCTTTAGTCGCATAGTCTCTAAATCTAAATCAAAGGGTAAAGGTTAGTCTCGGGGTCTCGTAAAGAAAAATAAATAGTCAGCAACTTAGCGATAACAGTTAAGAGAAAAGGTAACCTTTAAGTCGCGGGGTCTCCGAATAAACTTTGGGTTAAGAATTTCATCTAGCGACTTTGATTTATTCAGTTGCATGATCACCAGAAGTGAACCATGGTTAGCCAAGTAAAGGAAATCACACAGTCACTAGATCTCTAGAAGAATTGAGGGTTAAGAAATTTAATCAGCGACAAGGAGATACTGCACAGTCACGTGGTCACTAAATATGAAAAATGATAAAAGGCGACAGTTGCTGATATGACAACGTGGAGATTTCAGTGTCCAATAAGAATCTAGAAAATTAATTGTTGTATGAAAAGCGTAGCTGAGATGTCTATTGGAGAACCAATCATATGAATATGTGTCATCTTGTTTTAATTTTGTAAGGGTTTTTCTAGAAAAGCACTCATATGAATTTGATTTCCTATCACATTCATGAGCTACGGCTAGGATTTCAATCAATTCCACAGCATGTTAACTTGAAAGAAAAATTTATTGTCTTTCCAATGATGAGCTATGTACTTGGAAAATTTATCATAAAGAGTTGATCACAGGTTGATTTTCACTTATCATACATCCAGAATTGCAGAGCGAAAAATTGCTAGGTCTCTTGTGTTCAGGAGGCAGAAATTGATCATTTGTAGGGTAATTCTCTAGTTGTCAAGGTTCTTGAATTGCTAGCAGTACATAGAGAAGAGTAGTGAGTCCTAAGAGGAGATTTGTTTCAATATCGATAAAAGAGTAGGAGAAAATAGAGCAAGATGAGTAAAGTAGCTAGTGTGGCTTCTACCAGTGGAAAAAGTGATGAAGTCGATTATGATGCAAAGGGAAAGAAGAATTTCTCTGATGAATTCTTGAAGTTGTTGTCAGGATCAACACAGAACAAGAGAGAAAATGCAAGCTTGCTAGTAGATTACTACTATGAAATCAGAGATGCTCATACTCCACGATCCATAGGTTTTTCTCTATACAATTATTTTTATAATAATTCTGATAAGGCCAGCCCAGTTTCAAACCCTTGGACTCATGGTCTTGCTAGGTTAATTGTCCCTGATGTCTATATAGATGTAGACTTGTTTCTAGGTCTTGCCTGCCACTATGATGCTCTGTCTAGAATAATTAACAAAAAGGATGGTACTGGCCTATGATTTTAAATAGGAATTTATTTATGCAAGCCTTTGGCTTATACAGTACCATGTCCACCAAGATAAATATTTCTAAGTAAGAGGAGACGTATAGGTTAAAACCTGGTGCTGCTAGGAACCTATTGCAAAAGCATATGCTTAAGGAGGTTTGGAACCATCTTACTCTTATACCTAGGACTGCACTCTATTGCTTTAAAGACTTACATTTCTATATTAACTATATCTCCTATGCCTTATGTAGAGTGTTAGGGATAGATGGAGGAGCAGAGAAAATAAACACTGTAATTTTAATGATGGTGTTAGAATTGCAAGATGTGCATTCTAGCACCAATTATGACTACATATAGTAAATTATTGACAAAATGCATGAGGGATTTGTAGCTGAGAAAAAGAAGATAAAGGATCCCAAAGAAAAGGAACCTAGGTTCTTCCATTATTCAATCTTGATACATTTGTTATTGCATTTTAAATATGTGATGATGAATTTGAAAAATATGAATCCTCAGAGGGTTTTCCAGGATCGACCTAATCCTATTTAGTTTTGGGTTAGGATATGGAATTATACATCCAAGGACTGTGACTTTTGTGGATTTGAAAATTGGATTGTATATCCATTAATGCAGAGCATGGGTATCAGCAAAACCAGACTCCCAGTAAAGGTGCTGCAGTTGTTGAGACCTTGTGAGTATGTGGACAAGTGGGAGGGTGATCGTAATTGAGGAGACTTCTTTTTAGAATAAAATTTTACCATGATTAGGGTATATGGATGCACACATCCACCTCATGTCCTAACCTATCATGTGCCATCCAGATTTTCTGCTATGGAGTTCCTCTGGAAACTATCGTTGACAGATAATGAACATTTTTCACCACATAGGAAGGGGAACTTAACCCCTAGATAGTTTAAAATATTTAACTTTACTATTGGTAAGGGTGTTAATGATTTGGTGAGCACATGGCTGGAAAGCTACAAGATGAGGGAAACATTATATAGGTACATTGACCCAGAAGGATTCATTGCAGGATCTTAGAACTCCTGACTCCTACCATCCCCAATACAAATGTTCATGGTTTTTGTGTGGAGGAGGATGCCACAAGAAATCTCCTTAATGAAGATGAGATAAGGACAAGAAGAGAAAGAATTCATGAATTACTCAATTTAGAGAAGCAAATAAGGAGAAATGGATTGTCATTTGGATGGTTTTACCCTGACTTACCTTATTTTGACAAGATCAAAGCCATGATTGACAATTTTTATTTACTCTATGAGCAGTTTGGTAATGTTTTAGATACAAAGAAAGGAGGGAAAGAGCCAGAGTATTCAAAGTCTGAATATGACAGTGATAGTGATACAGATTATGCTCGTCCACCTTAATATGACCAACCTCAATAGAATGTTGTAGAGGTAGCACAGGAACAGGAGGAACAAGGCCACATCATTGACCTAACTGAGGTGTAACATCCAGATGATGTAGAGGAGCCTGCTACAAAAAGGCAAAAGGTTGACCCTGGTCAGACCTCCTCTATTAGGAAAGAGAAGAAAGGAGATAGAACAAGTTCCCTCAGTCCTAGAAATAGATTGTATGATCATAATCTAAGGAAAATAATCAAACAGGGGAAGAGACAACAGCAGGATGAGGAAGAAAACATATAATTTCCTCTTAAGGCATGCATTGATGAGAGGTTATTGCATCAACAATAGTTTCTAAGTGATGACAACTTTGTCAAGAATGACAAGTTTTAAGACTTTTTGAGGTGGCATAAGAAGGAACAAATTAGGGAACAGTTAAAGTCAGATGGAGAGGAAACAGTTACAAATGAGGCTTTGCTAGCTTTGCAAGGCTATGACCCTGACAGTGAGGATGTCTCTCTAGATGAGGCAAGGAAAATGGTTTTGAACAGTGGCATTTTTCTTGCTGAGGGCTGGGACTTAGGCTTAGCCTTCATTATTGACCAAATTAGGAAGCAACAAGACCTCAAGTTGGCTAGTGAGATTTAGATGGGCAACATGATTAAGGGATTTGGATATAGTCAAAAATCAAAAGCCTTTTCCATGTGTATTTTATGTACCAAGGACCAGAAGCCTGAACTAGTAAACATTCAGGAGAGCAGTGTGGGAAACCAAATGGTATGGACTGTACAAAACACTAGAGATCTTCAGATTTCTCAAATCATGACTCATTGGGAACACTTGAATGAAGACAAGACAAAACAATTGTCTAAGAAGTGTAGCATTTTGATTGAGCAAACCAGTGCCCTAGCAAAGGATAGGGAATTATGCCACATAAAGATACATCAGCAAGATAAGGTGATTTCTGAATTGATGAAGCAACTACAAGAGAAACCTTAGGTATTTTATGTGCCTTCAGAACAGCCTTTGTAGATAGAGGAGAAAGAAAAATTAGAGGAAGTGGTTGAGATAAAAGATATGGGCAAAAACAATAATGACGTAGCCCTAAATGCATTAAGATGCATTCTACAGCATAGGGTTGATATACTCAAGGATAAAGTAGATGTCATCCTAAATTTTTACAATAAATTTCCCACATTGCATACATAAGTGATAGGGTATATTGCTATTTTGAACCCTTATTTTGGTACTTGGTCTCCTAGGGTCCAAACATTTGACAAGCTTGCCTCTTTGCAGCCACATAGATCAGATTTACCTGAGATTGTAACTAAGGTGGAGGATGAGATTGAAAAGGTTAATATAGCCTTATCTTTCTTTAAAGGTAAGCTCAAATATATAGAGGCTAAGTTAAGCTTGTTTTCTCTAGAGTTTAATAGATTTGTTCCTCCATTGAAAGGAGAAGATGGTCAAGTTAAGGCCTTGGAAGCTTGGAAGAGTGAATTTGATAGCAGAATACTAAGCAATGAGGCATTTATTTTAGGATTTGATTTAGATTTGGAGGGTTTCAATAAGATTTTGGATGAAGCCTTCAAGGAAAAAACTGACATGAACAAGTTCTTAATGGATGTTAAAAGCATCATAGATGTCAGATGGGAAAGATAGAAGGTACAACTATAGAGTAGATAGAGCTTTAAATGGCCTACAAAAGATGAAGTCACAACATGGTGCTTGATGACCAAGAAAAAGAAGAAGAAGCTTGTGGTAGTAGAGGAGGAAATCCTAGATGAAGAATAAAGGGGAACACTTGGCGGCTGATCATTGAGCACAGGGAGGTTAGTTATTACTAAAGACAAGTGTAAGTTAGCCTGTAATGGCGGTCACTTGATCTCAACATGAATATAATATACTATCCTAAACAGTGTTAGACAAAGGTGCCAGATTCCAGTAGAAGACAAAGCATATCAGATCTTATCCCCTATTTTTGTCTCTCCACCACTTCTACATTCTCTTTCTTTGTCTTTTCTTTACTTTTAGGGTTAGGTTCCTTAAACCATCTGAAGCTTGTTGCATCCTAATGTTAAGGATTCCAAGATGGTTAAGGAACTATAAATAGATCAATTTTGTAATTGTAAAAAGGGGATGAAATATATTAAATCATACTTTCTAGATTTGTTCTGTATCTTCAAGCTTTTCAAGCTTTTATGTATTGAAGAAAAAACATTTGAATAAAATACAGTGCAACTTTACTCTATCTCGTTGTTGTCTCTTTACCTGTTGTGTATGCTCTTTTATGTTTAAATCTATAAGGAATTTTTAACCATATTGGTTACAAGGTAGCTATTAAATTGCTTGCAAGTTTCTTTCAAGGAAAGAACTAAGTTTTGTGAGTAGTTTCAGGGAGCATAACAATATTTAACGGTTTAATACAATATTGTAGGGGTGACAGAATAATTTCAAAGGCATTTTATCCGAGTTGCATGTAGGTTGTAAGGTAGCTTATAGTATTTTGTTTAGTTTTTCTATTGATTTTCATTTATTGATTCTATAACCCTAAGGATAGGCACTGGTCTAGGAATTGGTTTGGTAATCTATCATCATCCAAATATTCAATATCATTTAAACCAATGACTTTCAGAATATTTGTGTAAAATCAATTGTACTCATATGAGATTAAAGTTGAAGTTTTTTTATTTCTTAAAGAGTAAATCAATAGGTTATTCCTCCTAGATTCAAAAGAATTATAAAAGGCAAGAAGGATGAAATTCCCTACTATGTTGCTATCTACTATCACTAAGATATTGATTTGGATTGTCAAGCTTTTTATCAGAATAGTCATAGCTATCTGCATTTTTATATACATGTCCATATGAAAATAGAGCATTCAACACATAAGTAAAATCCACTCTAAGGATACTATCAAGTCAGTAATCAGTCATAGGTAATACCTGCCTGAGTTAGTGGATTTCAAAAAAGGAGTTGATAATAGGTATCCCTAGTGTTATCAAAATACCTTATCAATTAATGCTTTTCTCTTGCTTGAGTCAGAGTACCAAAGGCATTGGGAGTCATAGAGTTATCTAAGTATTCAAGCATCTTTAAGGTCCCTGCAAGAAAAAACCCTAACAAATTGGTGACTCTACTAGGGAATTAGAGATTATAAAGTCTAGTTAAAGAAATTTCAGAATATCTCTAGTCCAATTTGTCATAAATCTCTGGTGATTTAAAGTTTACAATTTTTACAGATCATACTAGTTGTAGTTGTCAAAATTGATCTTTGATAAGTATTCATTCATCCCAAATCATTGGTTGGTGATTCTAAAAGGAAATCTCGAAGATTAGTGCAAAGTTAGTAAATATCTTTCAGAATGAATACTAGGTCAAGGATGAGAAGTGATCCTGAGAAGGTTTTATATGGTGGAAGCCCACCATCCTCAAGGATGGAAATGTCCTGGAGAAAAAAGAAAAACCAAGTTAGTATGGATGAAATCCCTCCAAGAGGTAAAGAGGGTAATGTTAGGAGAGACATGAATAGCAATCAAAATTCTCATGATGGAAATACTTTAGAGTATGAAGAAGCTACTGAAAGAGTATTAGAAACACCTATAGTCACTTCTACTTTAAATGAGAGAGAAGAGACAAGTACATCTAGTTCAGATTCTAAAGATGCTCCCTCCGAAGTGCTAGCAAATGAGGAGAAGTTCATCATGAAACAACTTGCCTTAGTTCAACAAATGAAAAGGGAGAGAGAAATGAAAAAGAAAAAAACATGAGCATAAGGATGTTGATAAGAGAAAAAGAAGATCTTCAAAACATCAAAATATGAAAGATGCGCAGAGGTCTCAAAAAGACCAAGAAATACCACTCACTCATAAGGCTTCTACTTCACAAAAGGATAAAGGTAAGTAAAAGATGAGTGAATATAGAATTCAAGAACCTAAGTTTCAAGAACCTAATTTTCAAAAGCCTTTAACCAACCAAATGTCCAAGTTAGATATTGACTTGGAGAAATTGAGAATAGAAAAAGAAACCATGGAAAAAATGTTATAAAAGGCACAACTGGAAGCTGCAACAGTTGAAATGAAGAAAAAGATAGATTTTTCACAGTCTTCAAAATATTCTCATGCTGGGCCAGAAAATATTACTACTTCTAAAGAAAAGGCCACTACTTTCAAGGAAGATGATAGTTTTGAAAGGAAGCCATTGCATACTGAAAGGTATAAACAATTTAATTTTGTTGGTATCCCTGGATATCCTAATGCTTTCCGTAAAGATGTGGGTGATATAGGAGAAAATTTCCCAAAGTTTGCAGGTAACAATGTTATTTCTTGTGAAACACATTTAAGAAAGTTCATTGATTTTGTTGATGATTTAAATATCAGTCACGAGGATGTGTTAATGAAATTATTTGTTCAGTCTTTAGTGGAAGATGCAAGAGAATGGTTTAGGAGCCTTTCTAATGGATCTGTTGTTTCTATGGATGAGTTGATTGAATTATTTAAGGATTAGTATGGAGACAACATTCAACAATATCAAAAAGAATTACAATGAAGAAGTCACAGAGTTTAATACAAGGTTTCAAAGAGCTATGCACAAGTTATTTCAGAAAATAAGGCTGGATGAAGAAGTACGTCTAGAAAATTATTTGAATTCCTTTGATTCTAAAATGGGATATGCTCTTAGAGATAAAAATCCTAGAACTCTTACTGATGCCTATAAGATAGTAGTGAATATTGAAATGAATAGAAGAGTATCTAGTAAATTAAATAGGAGGGATGACTCAAGGTTTAGTAGGAGCAATTTAAAAGAACCAGAGCATAAGGAATATAGGGTTCCTTAGAACAATAGGCCTTCTTATAATCCTACATACAATCCTCAAAATAGAATGCAAAACCATCCTTATGGAACTCAGATCAAGGATGGTAAGCCTATTATTCTACCTAGAAAAGAAAAGATAGATAAAAAAACTCCAGATCCTTTAAATAAAAATGTTGTCCATTTTTGCAATGATGATCCTTGGTGTGAAGCTTGTGAAGCCCATCATAACCCTAATTTTTGTATTATTTCTTTAGATTTGAGAGTAAGTGAAGAACATGGAAATGATGAAGGTGAACATTTTTATCATAGTATGACAAATACTTACTCATGCCATGATACAGATTTAGACAGTGAAGATGAAAATCATGATTCTTGTAGTTCACAAAGAAGGGTAGAAAATCATCATCAACAGATCTTATCTGATAGTGAAACTAAGGGAACTGATGATCATATAAGATGTTATGCTTAAGACAATCAAGATATTCCACTTATTACAAAAGATTCAGATGAAGAGAAAGCTAGGATTACTATAGATTTAGTGAACAAGGCTAGAAACAACTACCATATGAGAAACAGAGTAGTGGGTGGTACTGGTAGTCAACCGTCAGGTGTCTTTATAAAGGAAAGTAAGATAGACACCAAGTATGTGCAAAAAAAGGAAGGACCTAGTGAAAATCTAAATAAACATAAGGTCAAGATCATTACAAAAGCCCTTGAACCAAATGTTGTACAAGAAGGAGATTTGAAAAGACAAGAAGCAAGTACTCTTGTTCAAAAGATAGAGAATAAAAAATTAAAAGAATCAGCTCTGAATGAACATAATGGAGAAAATGATATCACTATTGATAAATCAAAATCTTCAGATGTGAAATACACTCTAGTAGATATGGGCCAATGTTTGTCCCAGATGACAGTTAAGGTACCATTTCTAGAGATGATGAGAATTAAAGAGCATAAGGAAAAGGTAATGTCATTGTTGAACAGTGTGCCCATAACAAAGGCTCAAAGTCCAGAGAATATTGGCAAGAAACCAATTACCAAAGGAAAGGAAGTTGAGGTGCTAACATCTGAGATTCCTCAAATTTTTTTAAATACAACTTCTTCCCCGAAGGTTGTTGACCCATTTTTTCTCTCATTGATAATTAATGGAAAAATGCTAAAAAATTGCATGATTGATTTAGGAGAATCTAATATTGTTATGCCAGTGGAAATCATGAGGTCAATGGGATTACAAGTTCATACTCCTCATGGGAGATGTCAAGCTATGGACTCTATAGAGGTCCTTGTGATTGGTACCACTGAGACTATGCCTTACAAATTAGTAGTTTGCCCTGATGTAGTAATGACTATGACTGTTCTGGTGGTTGACATACCACCACATTATGGCATGTTGCTATGAAGAAAGGGGAGTGCTTCAATGGGAGGTAGTATACAAAGTGATTTATCATATGCTACTTTTAATATTTCTGGAGAAAATGTTAAGGTCTTAAGGGAGAGTAGAACTCCTCATATGATAGAAATATTTGAAGATGCTAACATTAATTGTTGCATTGACATGGATATGGAGAATTTTAGGATGCAAAAAAGTGAACTTTATTGTCAGCTTGAAGAGGTTGACCCTATAAACAAAGAGTTGATTATGTAGGGATATGGATTGTGGAAGTTGTAATTTGATGGGGCTTGCTCAAAAGAAGGATTAGGGGCAGGTGTATTGTTGATACCCCATCAGGTACCACTTTTAAGTATTCATTTCTATTAGCCTTCCAATCTACAAATAATACTGTAGAATATGAGGATTTGTTTTTAGGACTTGAAATTGCTATCAAAGATGGTATAAAGTGTTTAAAGGTTTATGGTGATTCTGAGTTGGTAGTAGCTCAAGTCAGATCCAAATATGTTGTAATGAATGACAGATTGAAAATGTACAAGTATGCTATTTGGGATCAAATTGAAATGTTTGATACCTTTGACATAAGTTGGTTAGAAAGGTCAAAAAATATAATGGCTGATTTTTTAGCAAATGTTTCTTTGAAAAATGATGATTTGACCTTACATGGGGTGTCAATACTAGAAGTCAAGACAAAACCAGTTGTTCTAGACAACATATACAACTGGCAGGTTTTCCAGGATGATCAAGATATTTTGAGGTTCATGCAATGTCTAGACGATTATGAAAACTAGAGTATAGATTGTAGTACTTTACTAGAAAATAATGATGGAAAAGACTACATTTTGGGAAATGAGGTTGTCCAGTTGAGTTCTAATCAGATTCCTAGGGGTTTGGTTGAGCTTGAAGCATTGTTTAGTAGCCAAAAAAATGATTCATCAAAGTTAAGCAATGCCAAGGTTGAGGATTTAGAAGGAATAAATTTAGGATCTGAAAATATTCCTCAAATAGTTTATATTGGAAAGGGTTTGGACTCTCATATAAGAATAAATTTGATCAAATTATTGAGAAAATATAAACATGTTTTTTCTTGGTCATATCATGACTTGAAAGCATATAGAGAGGACCTTTTTCAACATGAAATCCCATTGAAATCATATGTGAAACCATTTAGGCAAAAACAAAGGCCTATTAACCCCTTGTTGGATCCTAAAATGCAACAAGAATTGATGAAACTAAAGGATGTTGGGATAATCCAGCCAATTAGACATTCAACTTGGGTATCAAATTTAGTGTCAGTTAGAATGAAAAATGGTGATATCAGACTGTGTGTGGATTTTAGAAATCTAAATATTTCTTCGTTGAAAGATAATTATTCTTTACCTAATATGGAAGAAATTTTGTATAAGGTGTCTGGTTGTGAGTTATTGTCTATGGTTGATGGTTTCTTAGGTTAAAACCAAGTCCTAGTTAAAGAATCAGAGCAGTACAAAACTATATTTACTACTCTAGGGGGACTTATGTGTATATTAGAATGCCATTTGGATTAATAAATGCAGGGGAAACTTTTCAAAGGGCCATGGATTTTGCTTTCAAAGAATTCATTGATTTATTCATGGTTATTTATCAGGATGATTTGACTGAATATTCTAAAAAAGCTGTGGATCACTGTGATCACTTGGGTAAGAGTTTTAATAAGGCATTGGAATATGGTGTCTCACTGAATCCCAAGAAATGTCATTTTGCAGTAAAAGAGGGAAAGTTGCTTGGACATATAGTATCTAGGGAAGGGGTAAGAATAGACCTTGAGAGAGTGGAAGCAATTCAAAGAGTGACTGCTCCAAAGAACTTGAAAGGTGTACAATCTTTCTTAGGAAAGATCAACATTGTCAGAAGGTTCATAGAAAATTTTGCAGAGATTGTTAAACCCATTGTAAAATTGTTAAAGAAAGATGCTAAATTTATTTGGAATGAAGAATCCCAACAAGCATCTGAAAAAATAAAAAGGGTAGTGCAAGAGGCTCCATTTTTGAAATCTCCAGACTATACTAAGCCTTTCTCTTTATTTTCTTTTGCATCTTTTCATACAATTGCTACTATTTTTCTTCAAAAAGATGAACAAGGATTTGAACATCCAATAGCTTTTTACAGTAAATCCTTGCAAGCTACAGAGCTTAATTATGAGATAATAGAGAAGCAAGCTTATGCCTTGGTAAAAGCTGTGAAATCTTTCAGGCCATAATTGTTTTGTGCTAAGATACAGGCTTATGTTCCTCATTCTGCAGTAAATGATATCCTTACACAGTCAGAGGTAACTGGTAAGAGGTGTAAATGGATCACCAGAATTCAAGAATTTAACCTTGAGATCCATATTACAAAATTGATAAGAGGGAAAGGTTTGAAAAAGCTTATGACAAAAGAGAACTTGGATCTAGTATAGATAAATCAAACAGAAGGGCATGATCAAACTATTACAAGCATAGAAAGGAAACCATTCTATACTGATATTTTATTCTTTCTCAAAAATGCTAAATGTCCTAATCATTTGTCAGAGAATCAAAAAAGAAGTCTGAGATTACAAACTCAAAGATACACTTTGATCCAAGGTGACTTGTTTTGGAAAGATAAGAATGGTGTACTGTTGTTATGCCTTGACAAATACCAAGCTAATAAAGTTTTGAATGAAATGCATGAAGGAGAATGTGGGAATCATTTTTCTGCTAAGACTACTACCCACAGTATTTTAAGGGCTAGGTATTATTGGCCCACTTTATTCAAGGATACTTATGAACATGTCAGGAAATGCGAGCCTTGTCAAAGGTTCTCCAATAAGCTAAAAATTTTAGGTTCTTTGTTACTAAACCCAGTAAATACTGAGGCTCCTTTTACTATGTGGGGAATTGATTTTATTGGTGAATTCCAAGAAAAATCTAGTGGGGGACACAACTGGATATTAGTTGCCACATATTATTTTACTAAGTGGATTGAATCCATCCCTACAAAGAAAGCAACAAGCAGGGTAGTCACTGAATTTCTCATGGAGAATATTATAACCAGATTTGGTGTACCTGCTAAGTTAGTAATGTAAAATGCCATGAGTTTTAGATCAGAAGAAATGACAAGTTTTTGTGAAAAATATGGTATTACAATATCATATTCATCCGCATATCATCCACAGGCTAATGGACAAGCCGAGTCTAGTAATAAGAGTATATTGAAAATACTAAAAAGGACTCTGTAAAAGAATAAAAGAACATGGCATACTAAGTTGAAACTAGCACTTTGGGCTAACAGAGTAATAGTTAAAATAGCAACTGGTAAGTCTCCATTTGAGCTGGTATATGGTCTAAAAGCATGATTTCCTATCAAAAAATTATTTCCAGTATGTCAATTTATACAAGAAGAACATTTAGATGTTTCTGATAGTATGCAGAATAGAATGATTCAGTTGATAGAACTGGATGAAGCAAGGAGAAATAGTCAAAAGGAAAACATAAAGTTGCAGAAGAAGATGAAATATATTTTTGATAAAAGGGCTACTAAGAGAAAATTGCAGTCTGGTGACCTAGTTCTCCAGTGGAATGCAAGAGCGGAGGATAAAGGAAAACATGAGAAGTTTGAGTCTTTGTGGCTAGGGCCATTTATTATTTCAGAAAGTTTTGGAAAAGACTCTTACTTATTGAAGAACATGGAGGGAGAATATTTTGAGTTTCCAGTGCATGGGCAATTCCTACAACCCTTTTTTAGCTGAAAATCAAAGTTTATGCACAAGTAAGTATGTATCATACTGTGAATACTTTCATGTAAATACTGTAAATAGTTTCCCTTCTATTTTAGCTTAGTTGGCATCCTCTTTATTTTTTGAAAGGTCTACAACTAGAGATTCTATGGTTCATTTCCATTAACTATATTTAGTCAATCCTTAGATAGAGCCACTGTTGGTTGTATTCCTATTTTTTTTGGTTTTCCGTAAAGTTTTGTTGCCTTCATGATGAGTTCTATCCAAAATCAGCAAGTCTGTCTCATTCTTGAATTATCCCTATGAAATTTCTGTGTTGTTACGTAAAAATCCACATGAACAGTGAAAAAAACCAAAAACCTAAGCTATCTTCTAAGTCAAAATGCAAAAAATCCCTAAAATGACAATCGAGTTTCTAATTTTGCATTACCTTTTTGAGAAACTTAAGTCATGTGCCTTTTTCAATGGTTGCCTAGTCGCTTGATCCTAGAAACATATTCCATTTTGTGCCGAGACTTGGAGATTAATTATTGTCGGGATGTCTCAGAAAGAAATAGAATATTCCTTATGTGTTATGAGACTTGGAAAAACCCTTTATTTGCAAAGTCTGTTAATGTAGAAACACGTCACCAGGCAACATCTAAGCAAGCAGTTAAGTCATGGTGTCACGCAAAGTATCATGTAGTTAATGAATTTTCATGAGACTTAGTGATTGCTTCAGTCATGGGGTATCCAAGTCAAAATGCAGTTAAGTGGCATGTTAATGTTTATGTCACATAGTCTCTAAGTAAAATGACAGTTGAGTAAAAGATGTCGATACTTCACGACAAACCGCAAGGTGTTTAGAATATATGGCGGTCGGGTAGTCACTAGTTTAAAATGCTAAGTCAGTTTTTAATCAGCGATTTAGTGAAAAATAGTTAAATGAGACACGTGTCCACAATGAGAAAAATCAAGGCTAGTCGTGTGGTCTCCCAAAAGGAAAAATTTATTTGGTGATTAAGAGACTAAAAGGTATAAAGTTATATATTGTTGCCTAGTCTCCAAATGATTTAAGGCTTTTAAAATATACTCAATGACTTAATGGAGCTGTCAGATGTGAGATGGGAAAAGATAAACGTTAGACGCTAAGTCTCCATCAAATTTTCATGAGAGTAAAAAGTTCTTGCGATAATGAGATAACCTTTAGTCGCATAGTCTCCGAATCTAAATCAAAGGGTAAAGGTTAGTCGCGGGGTCTCGTAAAGAAAAATAAACACTCAGCAACTTAGAGATAAAATTTAAGAGAAAAGGTAACCTTTAAGTCATGAGGTCTCCGAATAAACTTTGGGTTAAGCATATCATCTAGTGACTTTGATTTTTCAGTCGCGTGATCGCTAGAATTGAACCATGGTTAGCCAAGTAAAGTAAATCACACAGTTGCTAGATCTCCAGAAGAATTGAGGGTTAAGAAATTTAATTAGTGACAAGGAGATACTGCACAGTCGCATGGTCGCTAAATATGAAAAATGATAAAAGGTGACAGTTGCTGATATGACAACATGGAGATTTTAGTGTCCAATAAGAATCTAAAAAATTAATTGCTGTATGAAAAGGGTAGCTGAGATGTCTATCGGAGAACCAATCATATGAAGACATGCCATATTGTTCAAATTTTATGAGGCTTTTTCTGAAAATGTACTCATATGAATTTGATTTCCTGTCACATTCATGAGCTACAGCTAGGATTTCAATGAATTACACAGCATGTTAACTTGAAAGCAAAATTGATTGTCTTTTCAATGATGAGCTATGTACTTGGAAAGGTTATCATAAAGAGTTGATCACAGGTTCATTTTCACTTATCATACATCTAGAATTGTAGAGAAAACAATTGCTAGGTCTTTTGTGTTCAAGAGGCATAAATTGATCATTTGTAGGGTAATTCTCTAGTTGTCAAGGTTCTTGAAATTCTAGTAGTACATAGAGAAGAGTAGTGAGTCCTAAGAGGAGATTTGTGTCAATATCAGTAAAAGAGTAGGAGAAAATAGAGCACGATGAGTAAAGCAGTCAGTCTGGCCTCTACCAGCGAAAAAAGTGATGAAGTTGATGAGTATGCAAAGGGAAAGAGGAATTTCTATGATGAATTATTGAATTTGTTGCTAGGATAAACACAGAACAAGAGAGAAAATACAAACTTGCTAGTAGATGACTACTATGAAATCAGAGATGCTCGTACTCCAGGATCCATAGGTTTTTTCTATACAATTATTTTTATAATAATTCTGATAAGGCCATCCCAGTGTCAAACCCTTGGACTAGTGCTCTTGCTAGGTTAATTGTCCCTAATGTCTATATAGATGTAGACTTGTTTCTAGGTCTTGCCAGCCACTATGATGCTCTGTCTAGAACAATTAAGAAAAATTATGGTATTGCCCTACTGATTTTGAATAGGAATTTATTTATGCAAGCCTTTGGATTATATAGTACCATGTCCACCAAGATAAATATTACTAAGCAAGAGGAGAGGTATAGGTTACAACCCGGTGATGCTAGGAACCTATTTCAGAATCATATGCTTAAGGAGGTTAGGAACCATCTTACTTCTATACCTAGGACTGCACCCTACTACTTTAAAGACTTACATTTCTATATTAAGTATATTGCCTATGATTTATGTAGAGTGTTAGGGATGGATGGAGGAGTAGAGAAAATAAATGCTAGAATTTTGATGATGGTGTTAGACTTGCAAGATGTGCATTCTAGCACCAGTTATGACTACATACAGTACATTATTGACAAAATGCATGAGGGATTTGTAGCTATGTAGAAGAAGATAAAGGATCCCAAAGAAAAGGAACATAGGTTCTTCCATTGTTCAATCCTGATGCATTTGTTATTGCATTTTAACTATGGGATCATGAATGTGAACAACTTGAATCCTTAGAGGATTTTCCAAGATCGACCTAATCCTATTAAGTTTTGGGTTAGGATATGGAATTATACATCCAAGGTCTATGAATTTTGTGGATTTGAAAATTGGATTGTATATCCATTAATGCAGAGCATGGGTATCAGCAAAACCAAACTCCCAGTAAAGGTGTTGTAGTTGTTGAGACATTGTGAGTATGTGGACAAGTGGGAGGGTGATCATAATTGGGGAGACTTCTTTTTAGAATAAAAGTTTACCATGATTAGGGTATACGAATGCACACATCCACCTCATGTCCTACCCTATCATGTGTCATCCAGAGTTTTTGCTATGGATTTCATCTGGCAACTATTGTTGACATATAATAAACATTTTGCACCACATAGGAGTGGGACCTTAACCCTTAGACAGTTTAAAATCTTTAACTTTACTATTGGTAAGGGTGCTATTTATTTGGTGAGCACATAACTGGAAAGATACAAGATGAGGGAAGCATTATATAGGTACATTGACCCAGAAGGACTCATTACAGGAGCTAGGAAACTCCTGAATCCTACCATCCCGAATACAAATGTTCATGGTTTTTGTGTGGAGGAGGATGCCACAAGAAATCTCCTTGATGAAGATGAGATAAGGACAAGAAGAGAAAGAATTTAGGAATTACTGAATTTAGAGAAGCAAATAAGGAGAAATGGATTGTCATTTGGAGGGTTTTATGCTGACTTACCTTATTTTGACAAGATCAAAGCCATGATTGGCAATTTTTATGTACTCTGTGAGTAGTTGGATAATGTTTTAGATACAAAGAAAGGAGGGAAAGAGCCAGAGTGTTCAGAGTCTGAATATGAGTGTGATAGTGATGGGGATTATGCCCATCCACCTCAATATGACCAACCTCAACAGAATGTTGCAGAGGTAGCATAGGAATAGGAGGAACAAGACCACATCATTAACCTAACTGAGGTGTCACAGCCAGATGATGTAGAGGAGCCTCCTACAAAAACACAAAAGATTGGCCCTTGCCAGACCTCCTCTATTAGGAAAGAGAATAAAGGAGATAGAACAAGTGCCCTCATTCCTGAAATAGATTATATGATCATAATCTAAGGAAAATAATTAGACAGGGGAAGAGACAACATCAGGATGAGGAAGAAAACATAGAACTTCCTCTTAAGGCATGCATTGATGAGAGGTTATTGCATCAGCAACAGTTTCTAAGTGATGACAACTTTGTCAAGACTGATGAGTTTAAAAAATTTTTGAGGTGGCATAAGAAAGAACAAATTAGGGAATAGTTGAAGTCAGATGTAGAGGAAATAATTACAAATGAGGATTTGCTAGCTTTGCAAGCCTATGACCCTAACAGTGAGGATGTATCTCCAGATGAGGCAAGGAAAATGGTTTTCAATAGTGGCATTTTTCTTGCTGAGGGCTTGGACTTAGCCTCAACCTTCATTATTAGTTAGATTAGGAAGAAACAAGACCTCAAGTTTTCCAGTGAGATTCAAATGGGTGACATGATTAAGGGATTTGGATATAGTCCAAAATCACAAGCCTTTGCCATTTGGAGCTTATGTCCCAAGGACCAGAAGCCTCAACTAGTAAACATTCAAGAGAGCATGGTGGGGAACAAAATGGCCTGTACTGTATAGAACATTGCGGATCTTGAGATTTCTCAGATCATGACTCATTGGGCACACTTGAATGAAGACAAGACAAAACAATTGTCTGAGAAGTGTAGCATTTTGATTGAGGAAAATAGTACCCTAGAAAAGGATAGGGAATTATGTGACATAAAGATACATCAGCAAGATAAGGTGATTGCTGAATTGATGAAGCAACTACAAGAGAAACCTGAGGTAGTTTATGTGCCTTTAGAACAACTTTTGCAGATAGAGGAGAAAGAAAAATCAGAGGAAGTGGTTGAGATAGAAGATATGGGAAAAAAGAATAATGAGGTAGCCCTAAATGCATTAAGATGCATTCTAAATCATAGGGTTTATATACTCAAGGATAAAACAAATTTCATCCTAAATTCTTACAATAAATTGCCCACATGCATACAGAAGTAATAGGGTATATTGCTATTTTGAACCCTTATTTTGGTACTTGGTCTCCTAGGGTCCAAACATTTGAAAACCTTTCCTCTTTGCAGCCACATAGATCAGATTTACCTGAGATTGTAACAGAGGTGGAGGATAAGATCAAAAAGGTTAATATAGCCTTATCTTTCTTTAAAGGTAAGCTAAAACAGATAGAGGCTAAGTTGAGCTTGTTTTCTCTGGATTTTAATAGATTTGTTCCTCCATTGAAAGGAGAAGGTGGTCAAGTTAAGGCCTTGGAAGCCTGGAAGAGTGAATTTGATATCAGAATGCTGAGCAATGAGGCATTTATTTTAGGATTTGATTTAGATTTGGAGGGTTTCAATAAGATTTTGGATGAAACCTTCAAGGCAGAAACTAACATGAACAAGTTCTTAATGGATGTTAAAAGCATCACAGATGTCAGATGGGAAAGATAGAAGGTACAACTACAGAGCACACATATATTTAAATGGCCTATAGAAGATGAAGTGATAGCATGGGACTTGATGACCAAGCTAAAGAAGAAGAAGCCTGTGGTAGTAGAGGAGGAAATCTTGGATGAAGAATAAAGGGGAACAGTTGGCACGTAAACATTGAGCATAGGGAGGTTAGTTATTACTAAAGACAAGTGTAAGTTAGCCTATAATGGCGGTCACTTGATCTCAAAATGAATATCAAATACTATCCTAAAAATTGTCAGACAAAGGCGCCAAATTCCAGTAGAAGACAAACAATATCAGATCTTATCCCTTGTTTTTGTCTCTCCACCGCTTCTACATTCTCTTTCTTTGTCTTTTCTTTACTTTTAGGGTTAGGTTCCTTAAACCATCTGAATTTTGTTGCATCCTAATATTAAGGATTCCAAGATGGTTAAGGACCTATAAATAGATCAATTTTGTAATTGTAAAAAGAGGATGAAATATATTAAATCAAACTTTCTAGATTTGTGTCTGTGTCTTCAATATTTTCAAGCTTTTTATGTATTGAAGCAGAAACGTATGAATAAAATACAGTGCAAATTTACTCTATCTCATTGTTGTCTCTTTACTTGTTGTGTATGCTCTTTTATGTTTAAATCTGTAAGGCATTTTTAACCATATTGGTTACAAGGTAGCTATTAAATTGCTTGCAAGTTTCTTTCAAGGAAAGAACTAAGTTTTGTGAGTAGTTTCAGGGAGAATAAAAATATTTAAGGATTTGATACAATATTGTAGGGGTGATAGGATAATTTGTAAGGCATTTTATCCGAGTTGCATGTAGATTGTAAGGCAACTTACAGTATTTTGTTTAGTTTTTCTATTGATTTTCATTTATTGATTCTATAAGCTCAAGGATAGGCACTAGTATAGGAATTGCTTTGGTAATCTATCATCATCCAAATATTCAATATCAATTAAACCAATTACTTTCACAATGTTTGTGTAAAATCAATTGTACTCATATGAGATTACAGTTGAAGTTTGTTGATTTCTTAAAGAGTAAATCAATAGGTTATTCCTCCTAGATTCAAAAGAATTATAAAAGGAAAGAAGGATGAAATTCCCTACTATGTTGTTGTCTACTATCACTAAGATATTGATTTGGATTGTTAAGCTTTTTCTCAGAATAGTCATAGTTATCTGCATTGTTATATACATGTCCATATAAAAATAGAACATTCAACACATAAGTAAAATCCACTCTAAGGATAATGTGAAGTCAGTAATCAGTCATAGGTAATACCTTCCTGATTTAGTGGATCTCAAAAAAGAAGAACGTGATAATAGGTATCCCTAGTGTTATCAAAATACCTCATCAATTAGTGTTTTTCTCTTTCTTGTGTCAGAGTACCAAAGGCATTGGGAGTAATAGAGTTATCTAAGTATTCAAGCATCTTTAAGGGCCTTGCAAGAAAAAACCCTAATAGGTACTACTCTAGAAGTAGAGTAGTCAACCATTCATCAGTCACTTAATGACTGATGTTTTTTCTGCTTCTTCTAAATAGACTCAGGAGAGGGAATTACTCCCAACTTTTCCCGGAGATGCTCAAAAGTATCCTTAGATAAGGGCTTTGTGAAAATATGTGCCAACTATTCTTTGGTTCTCACATAATCCAATTTCACTTCTTTGTCTGCAACATTTTCTCTTAAAAAATGGTACTTGATCTCTATGTGTTTTGTCTTTGCATGCATCACAGGGTTCTTAGAGATGTTGATAGTACTAGTATTATCACAGTGAATAACAATAGGATAACCAACCTGAATGCCAAAGTATTTAACCATCTGCTTGATCCAAACCATGGTTGAACAATTCAGTGTTGCTAAAACATATTCAACTTCTGTTGTTGACTAAGAAATATAGTTCTACTTCTTTCTTATCCAAGAAACCAACCTGTCTCCAAGAAATACTACTCCTCCTAAAGTTATCTTCCTATCATCAACACAACCTGCCCAATCTGCATTTGTATACACATGAAGTTGTATATTCTCTGATTTAGGATACCATAGACCATAGTCTATAGTTCCCTTGAGATATCTGAATATCCTCTTGATTTCCATTAGGTGATTCTTCTTGGGTTTAGCTGCAAATCTTCCAACAATGCCAACTGCATTAGATATCTCAGGTCTAGATTGAGTTAGATAAATGAGTTTACCAATCATAGATTTGTACAATATCTTATCAACTACTGTGGAATCATCATCTTTTGAAAGCTTACTTCCTGTTATCATGGGAGTGCATACTGGCTTAGAGTCTTCCATTTGGAAGGTCTTGAGTATTTCCTTCACATATTTTGACTGATTAATGAATATACCTTTATCTATTTTCTTTACATTCAGTCCCAAAAAGTATTTTATAGGACCAATCTTGTCATTTCAAATTCATTCTGTATTTCTTTTGCAAATTCTGTATTGAGCTTGTCATTACCTCTGAAGATAATGTCATCAACAAATATGTCAACTAATAATAATCCATCAGGTGTCTCTCTTGTGAATTGGTTATAATCTATTTCTCCTTTGTTGAATCCAATCTTGGTAAGATAACCATCAAGTCTCTCATACCAAGATCTTTGGGCCTGTTTAAGACCGTAGAGTGCTTTCTTCAATATGCATACCATGTCTAGTTCATCTGAAAGATTAAATCCTTTAGGCTATTCTATATAGACTTCTTCATTCAATTCACCATTCAAAAAAGCTGATTTTACATCCATTTGATAAACTTTAAAGTCTTTGAATGTTGCATATGCCAAAAACAATTTAATGGCTTCCAGTATGCTCACTGGGGCAAATGTATTAGTGTAGTATATTCCTTCTCTCTATGCATATCCTTTACATACCAATCTTGCTTTGTTTCTAACTATTGTACCATCTTCATTCATCTTGTTTCTGAATACCCACTTTGTTCCAATCACATTTTTGTCACTGGGTCTAGGGACCAATTCCCATGTATCATTTTTAATTATCTAATCTAATTCTTCTTTCATTGCATTCTTCCAATCAGAATCATTACAAGCATCTTCAACACTTAAAGGTTCAATCTATGAAAGTAAACATACCTCTTCATTCATTGCTAGAATTTTTTCTTTTGATCTGGTCAAAACACTGTATGAAATGGATGTAAAATCAGCTTTTCTGAATGGTGACTTGAATGAAGAAGTCTACATAGAACAGCCTAAAGGATTTAATCTTTTAGATGAACTCGACATGGTATGCAGAATGAAGAAAGCACTCTATGGTCTTAAATAGGCCCAAAGAGCTTGGTATGAGAGACTTGATGGTTATCTTACCAAGATTGGATTCAAGAAAGGAGAAATCAATTATAATCTATTCACAAGATCTCAGAAATTTCAGTTTTAATCCGGATTCTTTCTCAACCTTAGCTTTGAATATTTTGAATTTCTCAAAGGCTTTAGATTTCTCATTTAAGAATGCAACCCACATCATCCTAAAAAAATCATCAACAAACAAAATGAAATACCTTTCTCCATAGTATGGTCTTTTTTGGGTAGGACCACACAAATCTATAAGCACTAGGTCCAATTTGTTTTCAGCTGAGTTCTTCTTGCTTCTAAAGGAACTCCTTACATTCTTTCCCATAACACATTCCCTGCATATTATGTCAAATGGTCTTGTAATACTAGGAAGGTCTCTGACTTCCTTGACATTACTTATCTTTACTATGTTATCAAAATTGATATGACATAGTCTCTTGTGCCATAACCAACTGTCATCTACTTTTGCAACAAAACAA